>JANTPZ010153447.1:0-25465 GCA_025593235.1 Vachellia pachyceras | reverse complement strand
AGATAATGTGAGATCTAAAAAGTAAAAGTTTCTCTGAACTATGAAAGCACAGAAGAACCAAGGGAAGTGAAAAACCTTAAAAGTTCCCTATTGGAGTGCTGGAAGTTCAGAAAGAAATGTGATAACTCAAAGGAGTATTTTGTCTTTCTAAAGCCTATTATGAGGTTATAAGTATAAGTTAAGGAAGAAAGACAGAGAACGCTAGAAATTATACGAACTCACCAGGTATTGAAAGAAAAGACACAAAGGTGAGTTAAAGAAAAAGACACAGAAAAGAGACAGATAATGAAAGTCAGCATAGAATGAGGTTGACCCAATGAAATGACCATTGAAATTTAGGCAATAAGTAAGATTGCCTCAAAAATCTTATTTTTCAGAAGTAATGGTCAGATAGCAACGATCAAGAAGCATTAGTAAAGAAAGAAATTGACATGATTATGAGATAGTGATGAAATGGCTAAGCAAATAAAGCCGAAGAAATGTTATCAATCGAAATTTATTCATGTCAATTAGAGAAAATGACCATTGGAATTTGAAGTTGGAGATCATGTATTACTCCAAGTATCTCCAATGATAGGTGGAGGTCGATCTCTGAAGGTAAAGAAGCTTAGTCCAAAGTATATTAGACCCTTTCAAATCCTAGATAAAGTCAGACCAGTAGCATATCGATTAGCATTACCCCCAAATCTAAGTCTGATTCATAATGTCTTCCATGTCTACCAGTTAAAGAAGTATAGCCCTGACCCAGCTCATGTTATGGAATATGAAAATATTGCAATACGAGATAATTTGTCATATGAAGTAGGACCATCTTGTATTATTGACCGAAAGGTAAGGCAGCTCCGGAACAAAAGTATCCCTATGGTCAAAGTCATATGGCAAGGGTCAGCAGTGGAAGAAGCTACATGGGAAATGGAAGAGGACATGAGAAACAGATATCCGCAATTATTCCTATAAGGTACATAAATTTCGAGGATGAAATTTATTTTTAAGGGGGGTAGAAATGTAATATCCATAAATTTCGATGCTAGGTAAATTAAATGCTAATCCGATTACTAGGAAATGAAAAGATAAATCAAAGGTAAATAGTATAGGAAGAAAGACTATAGGCCGGAAGTCATAAAGATAGACCTGGCATAGTACATAGAGTTCCGTAGGAATTCCAAAATTAAGGAAAATTGCCCAGAGTGATATGAGGATGGGAAAAACCTTCAGGAAAGGGACCCATACGTCATTTAATAAAAGACCAAGGACATAAAGATCTTTTAGTATCAAAAGTAAGGGCAAAATAGTAATTTTTGGAAAAGTAGAGAATGTAAGGGCAAAATGGTAATTATGAGAAAGTTAAAGGGTATTTTGGTCATTTGACAAAAGAAAAGTCAAGGTCAAAGTCAAAAAGTCAACCAGTTGACCAAAATATCAGAAAAATTTACAGATGCCCAAAAGACAGATCTCTACATACCGGTCGCAATGACGTAACACAGATTTTCCAGATTCGGACTCGATTTCCATCTACAGAATTTTGAAGGGTAAAAGAGGAAAAAATAATTATTTGAAATATCAAGAGCTCTTCAAAAATTTGGAGAAAAATATGAAAAATCCGGTGAATTATGTAGTAATTAATAAAATTATTACCCGGTATACAATTAAGACGGTTTTCCCGAAAATTGGGAAAAATACCCAAAAAATCCCCAAAATATAATTATTTCAAAAATTAATTTTGGAAAATCTAGAGGGCATTTTGGAAAAAGGAAAAGGGCGTGAGAATCAGTGAAAATATAGTATTTTTCAAGGCCCTAAAACAAATTTGCTCTCCCATTGTTCCGTTTCAGGGATTTTAGACAGGATAAAATAATCCTGTAAAAATTGAGATAATTAAAGGGTATTTTGGGAAATAATAATTTTATTATATTCAAGATGGAATTATGGAAATTAAATGAAAAAGAAAATATCTCCAGAAAAGTAGAAAAAGATTTACCGGAATAAAGTTAAATTTACCGGTAAATAGTGTAATCGGTAAAGTAACTGAATGGGATCCAGCTCAGTTGGACTAACCAGATTTTTACCCCCAATTACAGCTGTAAAAGTCACTTTAGAAGGGAGAATAAGAGCATGACAAGTGACAAAAAGGTGGCTCCATAATAGCCATTAGATCTCTTTTAAGTTACAAGATGTAATCTTAGCCATTAATCCATTAAATGGGGAATTATAAAATAGCATTTTTCTCTTTCACCTCCAGCCATTTTGCACGAAAACCAGCAGCATTTTGGGAGCAAGAAGATGCCATTTTAGGTGGGAGGAAGAGAGAAAACTTTGTGGATCATCAAGGTAAGTAAGCATACTACCTTGTAATATACATAGAAATGATCCTTGTAACTTCCTCTTCCACTTCCATGGTTTAGAATTTTGATTTAGCCTCTCTTTTCTCAATTTCATGACTTAGGGTTCTTGAGAGAAAAATGAGAAAGAGAGGGATTTAAGGCTAATTAATTGTTGGAAATGCTTCCTCTTTTTGAAAGAAGCATGTTGATGATAGTATTGATGTTGTTTGAGATGTTTTGTGATTTTTGTAAATTTGGGAAAATCATGAAAATATGGGGAAGTGCTGTCCAATTTTCCATTTGATATGGAAGAGTTAGAATCATGTTTTCCCATGCATAAATGAGGGTTTGGAAACATGAAACAAGTGGTAGAATTGTTAGAAGTTGAAAGTTTCATGTTAAGGAATTTTGAGGCATAATTTCGTCCAGACCTGGAACAGCATGAAGATGATTTGTTTTGATGATTTTGATGATTCCAATGGATCCAAGATGAGTTTTTGTGTAGGGTATAAGTGGTCCCAAGTTTATGGAATCATTAGAAAAAGTTAGAGATAAGTTTGAGTCTTTAGGGTTTAAGGAATTCAAGAGAATGGTTAAGGGACTTTTACAGAAAAATAGTTCGTATTGCGAGCTTTTTATCAAGCCAAAGAACACTAAATTTGGAGTTTTGTACAGAAAGTTATTAAGTTCCAAAGTTTAAAGAAAATTACTGAAAAACATGGGAAAAAATAGAAAAATGACCAAGTGTACAGTACATGTTTACGAATTAAACTGTATCGTTTGGGCAAGTAAATGACTCAAGGAATATTTTTTCCCTTGTAAAGGAACTTACAAGATTCAATTAGAAATTGGAAGCACTCAATTTCGATTTTTCTACAATTAGTTATGAATTTTCAAAGTTGGTCCTAAAACCAGTGAATAATAACTTTCAAAAACTTGAAAGTTTTCAAATTGAAACTTTTGGACCCTTTGATCATAATGAGGCTTCCTTTTGATTCTAATTCACTTTGTAATGAAGCTAAGGGATAGGTTAAGGAGTGTCACAATACTCGAGCACTGTGTTTTAAAAAGAAGTTCTTAAACTATACTCTGAGTGAACACTTCAAGCATCGGCTGGTAGTAAAGCCAATGCTTGAGCACTGCGAATGCAGTCCTCGAGTATTGAGTTCTTTTTAAGTGCTGGTAGGTAGTACCTCAGGTAAAAGCTTCTAGTAGAGCCAATGCTCGAGCACATACAGTTTAACAGTGCTTGAGTATTGTGATCTAACCCTCATCACTGGAAGCAAACACTGCAAGCATTGACTGCAAGTACTGCATATGCTCGAGCACTAGCATCTTATGCTCGTGCTCGGGTTGAAAATTTTCACTGTTCACTAATACTGCCTGAAAATGCTCTAGCATTCTCTATAAGCATTCCTAATGCTCAAGCACCATGATCTAGTACTCGAGTATTGTGACTTCTCAGAACTTATATTTTTAAATACTTGCACAGAATGCTTGAGCAAATTTAGAAAGCATTATCAACACTCAGGCACTGTGATTTCTTACTCAAGTAATTGATTCTTTCTCAAGCACTTTCATACAAAACTCGAGTAGTGTGTCAAAGCATTGAACTATTCTTTCAAACTCATTAAGTAACACTCGAGCATTGATCAAGTTGTGCTCAAGCAATACTTTTCTAACAGCTTTTATTACCGACACACTGTATCTACTTTACACACGTACTTTCCTTATTTGTGTAACGATATTTTGAATATTTTCTAAGCTCATAAATGTAGAAGTGTGAAACAATAAATTAGGAAAGAAGCATAGGCATGGTCCGAGGCTCGGAGACTTTAACGTTCTTTTCAACATTCACCGTTGTCTGACCCTACAGCATTTAATGCCATTAATGAACAAGCCAAATGGTCGATGACGAGAGTAACAGCTATTCAATGGAGTCTAACGGACATTTAAGATCTTCTCAACTATAAAAAGGAGAAGTATTCAATATAGAAAAATATACAACAACGAACATTCTAAGCATTCAAGGCTGTTGTGCTTTATTCTTTGTATTATTTCAATATTTCTTTCTAAGCTTCATTATTAGCCACTACTCTTTTGAGAGAGAATCTTTTGGCAAATATACTTTGTAAATATGTGAGAAACTTAAGGATGAGACCTTGAGTCTATTGGGCTGAAAGAGAGTTAGAAACCAGAGAGTGTGTTTTTGAGCGTATTATACCAGGAAAGACTAAGGATGGAATCAGTGTGAGACTAGACTTTGTTGAAATGGGAATAAGAGAACGGTTACATCCAAAGCTAAGAGATGATGGTAAAAAGGCGTACATGGAGCCAGCAACACATACACTGTCAAAAGCCGAGAAAAAAAGTTTTTGTGAGTGTCTACATACCATCAAGGTGCCACAAGGGTATTCTTCGAGTGGAAAAGGCCTGTTTCATTAGATGATTTGAAGCTCGTGGGATTGAAATCTCACGATTCTCATGTATTGATGTAGTAATTGTTACCAATGGGTATTAGAGGCATTATCAAGGATGATATTCGAGCCACCATAACTAGGCTTTGTGTTTTTTTTTAATGCTATATGTAGCAAAGAGATAGGAGTTAAAAAATTGGACAAATTGGAAAATGAAGGTTACATTATTCTCTCCCAACTAGAGATGCATTTCCCCCTGCATTTTTCGATATAATGGTCCATCTGGTTGCTCATTTAGCAAGAGAAATACATATGGCTATGCGGTCCGGTTTACCTAAGATGGACGTACCCTTTTGAGCATATCATGAAGTTTTAAAAGGTTATTCAAAAAATCCTTATCGACCTGAAGCATCCATTGTGGAAACATATGTAGTGGAAGAGGCTATGAACTTTTGCAATGATTATCTATCCAGGGTGAATCTACAATCATGGTATGAAGAAGGCCCAAGCAAGGGAACACGAAGTTTAAAAGTGAAGAGTATGCCTCATGAAGAAGTGTTACAAGCACACCTATATATCTTGAATAATATGGAAGAAATTCAACCTTATTTCCATAAACATAAACAGGTGTTAAAGAAGATGTATCCTAGAAAGAATGACGTGTAGATAGCGAATGAACAGAATAAGACATTCATAGGATGGTTGAAGGAAAGGTTTTCTCGTGAAATTGATGCTTCTGAGATGACCAAATGGTTAGCATGGGACCTACATTTGAGGTGGTCACCTGGAGCGGTTATAACATAAATGGGTATTCATTCTACACAAAGATTCAAGAGGACAAAAGTACAGTGCAAAATAGTGGGGTGATGGTTGTAGCTGAAGCCATGCATTTTTCAAGTTCGAGAGATAAGAACTCTGTACTGGCATTTATGGCTTACTATGGAGTTATCAAAGAAATTTGGGAGATGACATACAACAAGTTCAAATTTCCTTTATTCAAATGTATGTGGGTTAACAATAATGCCGTTGTGGTCGACCAACTGTTTGGATTTACCTCAGTTGATCTTGAAAGAGTTGGTTATAGAGATGAGCCATTCATTCTAGCAAGTTCGGCCAGACAAGTGTTTTATGTCACAGACCCAGCAAATAAAAAAATGTCGATTGTACTTCAAAGTAAAAAACAAAAGGATGGTGATCTAACCTTTAACCTGGACGATACACCCCCTTTTAATATAAATCAGCCTACACCACGTGAAGCGGAATTAGTTGATGGTGATCACTATGCTGTAAGACAAGATCACTGTGAGGGAATATGGGAAAATACATAAAGTAAGGAGTTAATTACGAAATTTCGATATATTATGTGTTATATGTGTTTGCCTTAGTTTACTTTATTCATGCTTATTACAATTTATTTATATCTGAGTTGATTTCTTAACAAAAATATGGCGACTTCTGATGAGTCACACAGTGATGGACATGTAGATGAAAACCCCATGGTGGTGCCAGATTCGACCGTGAAAAAGGTTAGGGGATGTACAACCATGGCCTCCTTAACTGCACGTTATCGCCAACGAAAGGAGAAGCTGCATATAGAATTCAATGCCGATATGAATCCCACCGGTGATGAGCAAGATCGATTTATCAGCTATTTAGGGTATTTGGCACGGAGCAGAGTTAGCATACTGTACCTTGGATGGTGGTCTGTTCCACAAGAAACACGAGATATGATATGGCAAACCTATAACGTTCTAAATACTAAAGAAATGAAGAAACACTGGATGGGGCTTGTTCGCATACAGTGGAAAGACTTCAAGAACAAGCTGTCGCGATATTATGTTCGAGGGTCAAAGAAAGATGAAAACCCATGTCAGAAATATCCGTTTCTATCCCCCGGATGAGAAGCATGAATTCCTTTATTTCAACTCCTCCAATGTTGGATGGTCCAGGAAGATGCTCTTGATTAATTAGTAGAGGCATTGAAACATTGGACTTGTAGCCATAACTTTACTTGGTTTAATTCTGCAAAATAAACATTGTACCAGTAGCAGTATCTAATCCAAGAATGCAAATATGGATAGATATAGGATGGATTGAGAATATCTTGGGAAAAAACTCTCCAAGTATGAATCACAACCAAGAAAGTCCATGACATTCCTTTTAGTAGGAATCAAGCAATCAACCAAATCATTAAAATCCTTTTGTGCTCACAAAGTGGATGTTAAAAATTTACAACTTTTGGAGTTTAGGACATCATCTTTACAATCACTAGAGGATTCATCTTCATGATAGGATTCATTCTCATTTATGATTTCGCCAATTGAAATTTTAGAATCCTTACTTGGGGGATTATCCTCCACAAGTTTATGCTTATTACTTTCAATGACTCTAGTACTGTTAGATGTGTCATATTCTTTACCAAAGATCTGGTTATGCCATGCCACAAGTTTATCATTCTTTTTATCAATACAAAGCATGCATATGACATCATCATCATCATAAGAACAAGATATAATCTCATCAGTTCTATATCCTCATTATTGTTAGTACTAGGAATAGTGAAAGCAACATCCCCAACTAAAGCATCACAACATACATTCAAGTGAGCATCAAAATTTTCAAACATATGAGGATACTCAACATTAATGTCTTCATCCATCTCATTCTCACTATCATCAATTAAAGGTTCAACAAGGCTAGGAATGATGAGAGGTGAATTATTTTCCTCATAGACAGGAACAATATTACCTGGAGGTATAAGAGCTTGAGGACTCTCTCCATGCTCATTCTCTTGTGGCTATTCATGCTAATGTTTTCCCTCTTTGCCTCCAGTCTTTATCCACAGCAAATGATCATAGTATGCGTTAAAGAATTCATCAATATCTTCTATCTCCTCGAAACTTTTTGATATCACTTGCATGAGTAATACCAGGTATTTCTCCTTGAGTGTGTCATATTTCCTTGTCAGGGCATTGGTCAGATCATCCAAGTTTTGGGAAGAAAGAAAAATATCTAGTCTACTTGGTTGGATGGTGATAGGTTCGTGTGGAGGATAAGTTTCATACGATGGTTGAGGTTAGTGGAAGGTAGGTTGGAAATCATGGTCATATAGTGTGAAGGGAGAGTTAGGGATATGTAGGTAGGATGGTGACATGTGTTGTTGATATTGTTAATATGGTGGAGAGAATGGGTTATATGGTGGTTGATGTAATGGTTACATGGATTCAAAATATGGATTATATGATGGAGAAGGAGGTTCATAATATGGTTGGGAGGTTTGGAATGAGAGTTGGTGGTGAGGTTCATAGTGTGGGATGGGAAATGGATTATCACATTCATGACCAAGTGAACATCTCTTTTGATCGTGCATCCATGTTTGGAGATCCTCTAATGGATGATGTATGGATCCAAGCTTTGAGAGAAATGATCTTCCACAATTTCCTACAAAAGAATGAGAATTTGGGGTAAAATAAATTAAAAAATTTCAATTTAAATAAAATAAAGAAGTAGGGAAATGAAAGATGAAAATATGATATGTATTCATGCACTGGAAAAGAGAAAAAAATGGAATGTAAAGAAATAGTTCATTCAACAAAAGTTGGTGCGGCCAAAATTAAATTTCATCTCGACAAAAATGAAATTTGGTTCCGGTGAAAGTGTACAGACAGCTATTTCTCACATAAAAATAGAATTAGCCGTGATGAAAGTTTATTTTTATCACGGCGAAAGTGCAGATGATGCAAAATGTAGATGAAAACTAGTGTATATGCTACTATGCAATGCTAAGATATAAACAAGCTAATCCTATACTATGAACAAAGATGCAAAATTATCAAACAAAACACAATCAACAACTAATGACACTTTGCTTCCCCGGCAACGGCGCTAAATTCTTGATCCAACTAAGCTACAAATTGTAAACTTAGATCATTGGTTAGCCTTGAAAATGGATCAGGAATATTAATTGTGATTTCCAAGGATTGTATAGTGACAACCCCAGGGTCGTTCTCTCCGGAAGCTAGTATGGTGTACCAATAGTCCTTAGCTTGTGATTATGCTTGTTATGCAAATGCAACTGGTTTCAAGTCGGATTAAGCTATGTACCTAAACTAACTACAAAATAAAACTTGATTAAGCCATATACCTAAACTAACTACAAAATAAAACCTGTTTTTGGTTTTTTCTCAATTGAGGACCAAAGTAAAAGCAGCTTTGAGAAAGAGAAGTGTGTGTGTGTGATGATGGGTGCCTCTTGAAAATGAATTGCGCCATCATAGTTCAAAAAGGATGAGGGAAAGTATCAATTTCCGCACTAAGCTTCCAAAATCAAAAACCCCAACAACTCACTGGGTCCGAAGCGTCATATGATGATCACCATCTAAATCTCAAACGACTTGATGGGTCTGAAATAACATGAAATGAACTCCATCCCATGAAATCCATTAAGACCACTTAGTTGTGTACGAAAATCGCAAAGTAACAAAATCAACTCCATACATTGTTAACTCTAAAACCAAGCACAACTAGGATGATAGAAGAGACCAATAAGATTTCATTGAATAAGCAAAATCAACTTCATTATACTTTGTCAATCACAAAACAACTTAATACACAATAATCCAAGTTTGCCTCAATCGAGACCAAGTATTTACACACAAATTACACAGTCCAACTCGGAATCCAAGTAATCCATAATGTAAATACATATTAAAAGCAAATACTCCCCTTTCGGCACTTCATCTTCAAGGGAGTGGAGATGTTCAGCTCCTCATGGGAGATGGAAACAAGCTTTAAATGGATAATGGATGCATGATAGATGGATGGATGGTAGAGAAATGGGGTGAAATGGTGTTCGTGTGTGGGTAGGTGAAATGGGAATAAGAGTGCTCTCCTCTGTTGCTCTATTCAACCTCTGCAGCCTCCTCTGCCTCTTGCTCCTTTTTGAAAATACCCTAAATGGTGTGTTAAAACCATTCTGGGTCAGATCTCTAAAGCTAGGTCAGGTTAATTTCCATCTGGACGAACTTAAGGTTTCACCGCGGTGAACCTTTCCCAAGAGTTCATTGCCTACTTGATTGAACTTTGGCCGCAGCGAACTGTTATTGCGCTGCGGCGGAATTATCAAGAGCTGCTTCCCTTGCTTTTTGCATAGAATTCCTAAAATGAAATGGTCAAACTTTGGCGATATCATTTGTTCATGATGGAATTTAGGCACAATAACATCATTATTCATGGCATATGATCCCAAAGTTACATTAATCCAAATCAACAACTCCTAATATCAATTTAGGCACAAAAGGATCATGTATGGGCTAAAATTGACTCGAAGACTCTAAAAATTCAAGTAGAAAACTAATACAAATAAAGCTCAATCACCGTCGCCCGTATTCGGCCCTCGCACGCCGTCTTACTTGGAAAGACAGATCGCAAGCTGTTGCCCGTCACAAGCCGTAGCCCATTGTCGTATTCACACGTCGTCCACCTGTCGCACAGTGTCGTATGCGTCGCACTTTGCATTCGCCCGTCATATGTCGGATTCGCCCATCGCACATTGTGGTAGCCAACTTTCTTCCTTTCTCTTCAGTTTTTTCTAATTTCTAAGTGAGTATGTCCAAAGATTTACATTAAAGTTAAAGCCTGAACGTAATCTTTCTGAGGTGCATAAGAGTTTTATGTTCAAAGTAATGTTGCATGGAAAACATCATCGGTAAAATTGGTTTCCAAGGCTGAAAGGATGGAAAAAAAGAAAAAGATGGATTTTGGTTTTGTTTGGTTCTCCTTTTCTTTTCAACGATAAAGTGGTGGGAGAGAGACTTAGATGCAATTATATATATGCTGGACAGGATATGTACGCGTACATTAAAGAATGTGTTCCTACATGACTCAGAAGAGGTAATACGTAATCTATCAAATATTGATGAGTTAATCATTTAGTTTGATGAATTTAGATTGTTCTAATAATTCTTTTTAAATTTGTAGGTTTTTGATAATGACGATACTTACATGGCTGGTGACATTGATTTGATAGGAGATTTTGTTGGCCAAACATCTTCTTGATTTGTAGATAATGCTTATTTCTTTAAGCTGAATATATATAGTTTCAACTCTTCGTGTCGACTTGTATAGGGTTAATTAGATTGATGAATTGTGTTACTCGACCACAAATGTACAATGATATTTGCTCAGTAAGTGACAATGACTTTTGTGTTTCACTGCAACAAGGACTTGGCTTAGGTAGATATATATGTCTAACTCTTGATGAATTTTGTGCTTCTCTGCCACAATGACTTTTGATTATAACCCTGATATGTGTTAATGTCTGGACTTGATATGGTGTATAAAATGTAACTGTAAGTTGAATCAGGTGGGGTTAATAAAATAAAAGAGATTTTTTTAAAAAAAAACATACGGGGTGCTGTAGGTGAGACATACGGCACCCTATATTGGAATCTAGGTCAGACATACGATCATTTAAAAAAATGACTTTTGATTATAACCCTAAATTGAACGCATTATGTGAGAACTACGTCGCCCTATATTGGAATGTAAATGTGGTGCGTTCAATGGCAGCGTCGCATATCATAAATGCTGGGCTTTATTCCTCAGACTTCCTGGGCAGTTTTAATGAAAGAACCAAAGCACATTTATGAGGTTAGTTAATATTTAAATTGTTCCAGCATGAAAAAGGAAAGAACTGATGATAGTAGGAATGGTCATGTCAGAATGACGTCAGAGAGAGAGAAGAGAGAACTCGAGTTTTCATTTTCCCATGACTCGAGTTTTATTACATCAAAATAATATTCCTGTAATGAAACTCTCAGATATAACTTGAGTCTTTATTTAAAAGTTCTGAGGCTCTGATGAAACACTTTTATACAAAACTTTAGGTTTTGGTTTCAGGTTTTGGAGTTCAGTTGTAAAACTTCAGGTTGTGAAAGTGAAGACTCGAGTTCTAAAATTGTTTAGATGAAAAAGACTTCGAGACTTGAGTTTGGAAAAGTAGAAACTCAAGTTGGTGAAAACTTCCAGTGAAAACTCGAGTTTGAAAATCAAGTTTTTGAACTGAGAAAACTTTGCAAGGTATGGAACTCGAGTTTGCAAGAATGAAGGACTCGAGTTGTGTGAAAACTTCCAGGCAGAACTTCCAGTTTTGAAATCAAGTTTTGAGTGACAATTGTGGAACCCGAGTTCTGACAAACCTGGAACTTGAGTTCTATAACGTGATGGCAAAACTCGAAGCTGAAACTTCAAGTTTTGACTCGAAGTTCTGAGACACAGTTGTGAAACTCGAGTTTTGAAAATCCTGAAACTTGAGTTCTATAATGTGATGAAAAAACTTGAAGTTGGAACCTCAAGTTTTGACTTCCAGTTTTCTTGGCACGTTATGGAACTTCAAGTTTTGAAAAACTTAGGACTTGAGCTTTTTGAACTGAATCACAAAACTTCTTTTCAAAACTTCCAGTTTCAATATCTAGTTTTGAGAATCGGTTATAGGACTTGAGTTTGCAAAACCTGTGACTCGAGTTTTCAAAACTCTTCTAACATTTTCTACACAATTTAAAAATATTAATCCAGATTCCTAATCCTACCATAATTTGAGGTTTTTTTGTTATCATCAAAACAAGGTATCAACAAAGAGGTGTTTTGAGGATAATGATTTCATTATATTTAAAATGGAATCATGGAGATTAAATGAGGAAGAAAACATCTCCAGAAAAGTAAAAAAGATTTACCGGAATAGAGTTATGTTTACCGGTAAAAAGTGTAATCGGTAGAAGTAACCGAATGGTAACCGGTTTGGTTAGTGTAACCAAGGTTCCCCAACAGAATTTTACACCCCATGTGCAGCCCATAAGGACATTTTTTACTAGCCAATAATACGTAAGCATGTGTGGAAAGAGGTGGAAGATTTATAACCATTAGATCATGATATTTTTACAAGATTAAATCTCCACCCTTCATTCTTTTTTATAAGATTATTAAGTAAAAAATTCTTCTTCATCTTCCTCATTTGGTGACTAACTTTGGGGCTGGAAAAAGAGAGAAGAAGAGACTCCATGAACAAGCACAAAGAGAAGGAAGAAGCTTGAGAAAATCAAAGGTAAGAGGTTAAAGCACTTGAAACTATACATCAATCTCTTCCTTGTGACTTCCTCTACCTTTCTATCGGTTTAGATTTTTGGTTTTAGCTCTCTTTTGGTGGATGGAAAGTTAGGGTTCATGAGAGGAAAAATGAGAGAGAGGGATTTAGAGGAAATAAATGGTTGCAAAACACTCCTCGCATGATAAGGAGAAGATTGATGTATATATTGCTTGGTTTTTATGTTTGTATGAAATTTTGGAATCTCAAACCCCTAAGGGGAGATGCTGTCCAAACTTTATATTTAATGAGGAAGATTTGTTTTTGAGCTAAATAATCCATGAGAAGTGTTTTGGGATCAAGAATATGTTGTTACATATGATGAAAGTTTGAAAAATCATTTTCTCCTTTCATGGACAGATTTTCATCCAGACCTGTATGGGATAGGAGGAGTGTGATTTTGATGCTTCCATTGAGTTTAGAAGGTAAAATTGTGTAGGATATAAGTGAGAAAAAGTTTTGGGAAGCATTTAAAATCATAAGAGCAAGTTTCAAAGTCTTAAAGGGTGCTTAAAGGAGCATTAAGGGTCATATTGCGTTTTTGCAAGATTTCTTGTTTTGTGATGGCTAGAAATTTATGATTATGCTCTTGAATGATATTTAGGAGATTGAAAATCCAATGAGCCTATTGGGAAAGACCATCAAGAGAGGTTTAAATCCTAAGGAAAAGCTGAAGAGATAAGGTAGCAATACCATCTAGCTCTAATCTACGTTATCATGAAAATTCCTTTGATTGATGCATGACTAGCTTTGAAATTTATGGTGATGAAAGTGTGGATGTGTGCATGTTCATGCTATGTTAATATGCATTTATGTGTTTCATGTTACACTTTTATTAATCCACATTCATTTAGAAAGTTATCTTGCATTTTTATGAAAGTATGTTAGATAGTTTTGCTACTGGGATTTCCAAAGTCATTCTCCCCCACTAACCATTTTTAGGTGGAAGCACATCAAAGGGTAAGGAGGAAATCCATTATGCTTGAAGTAAAAATGTGCACATGTGTGAATGTAAATTATGTTGTAGACTTTACATTATATTATTGAGATTTGTAAAGTGGCATATAATATAACTCACGCATGTATGATGGACTCATGATAACTAATGTATGCCTAAGAATGCCTAATTACATAGGTTATTATGATTAAGAAAAACTTAGAAATCATTAGGATGAATTATGGAGTTAAGAAGTTGGTAAAACCCCAACTTTGGTATAACGTGAAATAGGGCAAATGAACTCCAAATGAGATGAAATTTTCTGGAAAAATAGTTCCCATTGCAAGATTTAAAACAAGACAAATATCACTGAAATTGGAGTTTTGTACAAAATGTTATGACTGTCCAAAGTTGGCCAAAAATCACAGAAAATCCTGGGAAAAAGAAAATTACCATATGAACAGTACATTTTCACGAATTAATCTGTACCAATTGGGAAAGTTTCTGTATAAATTAGTATTTTTTCCTCATAAAAGAATTTTCAAGCTTCAAATAGAAGTTGGAACCACTCAATTTTGATTTTTCTAGAATTAGTTATGAATTTTAAAAATTGGCCCGAAAAACTGTGAATAGTAACTTTCTTAAAAATTGAAGTTTTTATTTTGGTCCCTTTTGACAATGTAAGATGTTTGATGCCATTAATTGGTTCCAAATCATCATAATGGAAGCTAAGAGGGATAAATATGAGGTGTTACACTGGACTTCAAAACTTATGTAAATGATTTCCAATGCTTTTCAAAACTTTTTCTCACTTCCACCCTACACAAATTTTCATTCTAAAGGTAATTGAATCATCAAAATCATGAAAATCACATTCATCCCATTAATTTCTAGGTCTGGTCAAAATTGTGCGCGCACTTACACACACTTATGATTTGCAAACTTTATCATGTGTAATGGCTTATCCTTGATCCTAAACCACTTCTCATGCATTATTTAGCTCAAAAACACTTCTTCCTCATCAAATCACAATTTGGACAGCATCTCCCCTTAGTCTTCATCTTTCCAAAATTTCATACAAACAACAAACCAAAGCAATATATACATCGAACAACTCCTTATCATGCAAGGAGTGATTTGCAACCAATCTTCTGCCTAAATCCCTCTCTTTCTTATTTTCACTCTTCGAGAACCCTCACTTTCAGATTCAAAAAGAGGGCTCTAATAAAAAATCTAATGCATTAGAAGTGTAGAGGAGGTTGCAAGGATTAAGAAAAGGTATAGGATTGGGTGGTAAAGCTTCTTACCTTTGTAGTTTGTGAATCTTTTATCCTCTTCAGATTCAACAATAGAGAATGCCACTTCCTCTTCTTTCTTTTATCTTTCTTGTCGTGAGAAATATCTGAAGAAAGGACAAAAATATGATTTAATTCCATGTGTTAAATGGTTGGAAGCTAGGATTTAATATTGCAAAAGTTACATGATCCAATGGCCCATATTCTCCCAACACATTCAACACTTAATCCCCTCTCATTGGCTGAATTTATGGGCTGTAAATGGGGTTAGAAATCTGGTTAGAGACTTGGTTACACCAACAAATCCAGTTGGGGGCCTTGTTACTTGATTCGGTACAACGTTTTATAGATAAAATAACTTTGTTCTAGTAAATTTTTCCACTTTTTTGGGGACATTTATTTCTCTCTTTTAATCTCCAAATATAAATCAATTGAGTGACAAAATAATTATCTCAAATGTCCTTAGAAATCTCAAATTTCCACAAAGTTACTGTATGCAATTCTGATACTGATAAAATGGCCTGCCGATAAGTAACTGGATTTTCATACATAAAAAATTTCTAAAATTTTCACTAATACTCTTATACTTTTTATTTCTACATATTGCTTCCTGGAATGTCTTTAATTAATTTTTAATGAAAACCCAATTTTCAGGGTTTTTCTAGGTATTTTCCTTTCAATCCAAAAAATCATCTTTCTCATATTTCGAGCAATAGTCTCATAAAATACTAGAAATTCCACATTATTTTTCTTTACCTTGACCTCAGATATTTGAGACCTTCAGGTACTTTAAATAATTATTTTTGGCTAATTATAAATGCCAAAAATTTACTCATAATTAAAATTCTCTAAAGAACAATCTAAGCTGAATTTGAAAAATCTGATGTCTCTCATTTTGATCAGTAGATTTTTCTCTATCTTTTGATCCTCTGTAAATTTTTATGATATCTTGGTCAACTTTAACTTTTGACATTGTCCAATGACCAAAATTCCTTTAGGCTTTTTCCTTATTTCTTGAAATGCCCTTTCTTTTCTTTCAAAATTCCATTCTTACCCTTAATCTTTATACCTAATAACCTTTAGTACTTAGCCTTTAGGTCTAAATAACCTCCTTGCCCTTAACATTTTTGTCTAATGACCTTCTTGTCCTTAGCCTTTATGTCTAATAACTTTCTTGTCCTTAGCCTTTATGTCTAATGAATTCCTACGCCTTAAAACTAAATTGACAGTGATCTTTTCGGTCAATTAACTCCTCTCTTTCTTATAACTATTAGTTTAACCTTTATTTAAATTAACAGTAAAATCATGGATATTACACCTCTTACCAAACTGCTTGCACAAGCAAAATGTAAGGGTCATGTTAGGACAATGTGAATTGGACAAATTAATGATTGTACTTAGTGAAAGTGGGAGGATGTTAGAAATTGTGCCCTAGGGGCCAATCATTGTACCTCAGACATTATTTATTGTAACGTATTTTCTCCATTTAATTATAATATGTTTTGCATGTTTGTTATGATAATTGCATCCATAAATGAATTATGAATATCATCTTAAATGTCCCTGGTTGATTTTCTATACAGAAGCATAGATAAAGTAAGACCAGTATGACTTTGATAAGGTATAGAGATACGAGTCAAAGTCATAGGCACTTGTAAAAGTACAATGTGTTGGACCGACCCACTATGAGACAACTGCATGAATTAAGTTATTGCTTATATCATATGTGATCACGTCATATTGCCCTTTGACCTGAAATAATCATTGATTCCCACATGAGATCACTAAGCTTTGACTTAGTCAAAAGTCACCTTTGACCGAGTGATGATAAAGGCTATAATCGGGCTTATGAGCCTTTCTTGTGGAGGAATTTGAGTGATCAAGATGGGATTTGTCCCTCACATTAGTTGAGGAATATTACTAGGCCCCTTGACAAGTCAATCTAATAAATGCATGGCCATACTATAAGGAAAAGGAGTTTTCATTTATGAGACTAGACTATTTAGGGATCGAGAAAGTAATGGTCAGGAATAGAAGGATGATGCATACATGCCTCATCCTTGACCAAGATATCATGTGACAAAAGGAATGTGATGTAATTGCATGAAAGGTTGTGCCGTGTTAACGATTCTCATGTGATTTAGGTAGTCGCAACATCTTGCCAGAGGACACTTGCAACTTGTGGCCTAATACTGAGATTAGCCCACTACCAACTTCATAGTGGCATACAGAGTCGCATGCAAGAGCAACTCAACATAAGCTTTATTTGTAGGGTTTATTCGAATTTTATGTAGATATATATAAAGTCTAAATGACAAGTATATTATATGTTAGTTTCAATATTTAATTTATTTGATAAATTAAATAATTAACATTAATATTCATATTTAATTTATAAAGATAAATTAAATTCATTGGCTCATTTTTGGATTAATTACATGGAATGATTTGATCAAATCCGATTTCTCCAAATTAGAATTGCAAGATTCAAATTTTATGTCTTGAATTTCAAATTTCGAATTTCAAGATTAATGAAGATTAATCTTGAATACCTTTTGAATTTCGAATTAATAAAGATTAATCTTGAATATCTTTTTGAGATTCAAATTTCAAGATTAATAAAGATTAATCTTGAGTATCTTTTGAAATTCAAATTTCAAGATTAATAAAGATTATTCTTAATATCCTTTTTTAAATTCAAATTTTAAGACTAATAAAGACTAATCTTGAAAATTAATAAAATATTAATTCAAAATTCAAATTCTAAATATCTTATGAGAATTTTATTTGGAATTTTAAATATTAATAGAAGATTAATCTTGGATTATGAGGCTCTCCATGAGTTCTATAAATATTAGGGCTCATAAGTAAGAGTTTGATTGTGAGCCATATAAACCCTAGAGAGAGTGAGACGTCAGAAGTGCTGGCACGCTGCGATTGTTGCGAACTGTTCTTGTGGATGCCTGTAGAGGGAGATAATCAGAACATTGGCTCCTTGTGATCAAAACCAAGAATGCGGAATGTGACACTCCTTAATTTACCACTTAGCTTCATTACAAAGTGAATTTGAAAACTTTCAAGTTTTTGAAAGTTACTATTTACTGGTTTCAAGACCAACTTTGAAAATTCATAACTAATTGTAGAAAAATCGAAATTGAGTGCTTCCAATATCTATTTGAAGCTTGTAAGTTCCTTTACAAGGAAAAAAAAATACTCCTTGAGTCATTTATGTAACACCTCTTAATTATCTCTCTTAGCTTCTATTATGATGAGTTGGAACCAAATAGAGACCTTAAATAACTTGAATGGTCAAATTGGAACAAGTTGGAAACTTAGTTTTTAGGAAAGTTACTATTCATAGTTTTTCGGGCCAACTTTGAAAAATCATAACTAATTCTAGAAAAATCAAAACTGAGTGGTTCCAACTTCTATTTGAAGCTTACAAATTCCTTTATGGGGGAAAAATACTCATTCGAATAAAAACTTGTCCAGTTGGTGCAGATTCATTCGTGAAAAACACTGTTCATATGGTAAATTTTCTTTTTTCCAGGATTTCCTGTGATTTTTCACCAACTTTGGACAGTCATAACTTTCTGTACAAAATTTCATTTTCAGTGATCTTGATCTCATTTAAAAGCTTGAAATGTGAACTATTTTTCAACAAAATTTCAGTTCATTTGAAGCTCATTTGCTATGTCTCTCGACAGGATAAAGTAGAGCAAATGACCAACTTAACTTCCAATACTTAACCAAATTTCTACTTTTCTTAACTTCCCAACTTACCATTTTAATTTCTAAACTTTTCTTAACCATTTTGATCTAAGTAATTAGGTATTCTTCAAGCATAAACTAATTATCAAGAGTCCATAGTACATTCATCCATCACATTACATAACATATTACAACATACAAATAAAATACATAAAGTTCTTGATAAAGTCCAAAACATTATACACCCACATTTGTCTCATGCATCAACCACTTTCTCTTTACCTTTGTGAGTGCCTCCACCTAAAAATTGTTAGTGGGGGAGAGTGAGATTTCAAAGAAATCCCAATAGCAAAACTTTCTAAAAGTTCATAAAATGCATGACATGTTCATAATGAGTGTGAATGCATAACAAATGAATGTGCATATGAGACATGAATATGCATATGGCCATAGCACATCAAGCACATATTCACACTTTCATTTTCATACAATAAGTCATGCAAAGTTTCATTACAATTTCATAACATAAAGTTAAGTTAGAAGGTCTTGCTACCTTTACTCTTTAACTTTTCCCTTCAACTTGTAAGCTCTCTTGGTCACCTTAAAATTTGTCCTCCTGGACCAAACACTTGCCTACATGATCAACAACATCATGGCCATTAATTTCAAGCCATTTCCAAAGCACAAACCAAAGCAAAAATCCCTTGAACTAATTCTTGAACCTTAAGAACATTAAGAACCCAAATTTTTCACTAATGTCTTCTAATGCTTCCATAAACTTGTGACCACTTTTACCCTACACAAAAACTCTTTTTGGACTCATTGGAAGCATCAAAATAATCAAAACAAACTCCCTTCCTCAAATTCCAGCCAGGGTGTTCATAAATTCCGTAAATGGGATTTTTCAACTTCCATCACTCATAACACTTGATCCTTGTTTCCATAATCATATTCAAGCATAATACAACTTGACTAGAGCCCTTCTAGTTCAAATGGAAATTTGGGCAGCATCTCCCCTATAACTTGGAGATTTCCCAAATTTACAAAATCCACAAAACAACTCAAACAACCACAATATACACATCAAAACACTCCTTACAACTCAAGGAGGCTTTTACCATCAACAAATGGCTCTAAATCCCTCTCTTTCTCACTTTACTCTCAAGAACCCTAAGTGTTCAATCTTGAAAAAGAGAGCCAAAACAGAATTCCAATCCATGGAAGTGGTAGAGGAGGTTGAGATGAAGATTTTAATATATAGGAATAGGTAGAAGCTTGCTTACCTTGAATTCTCCAAGCTTCTCTTCCTCTCTTCCCAAGCTCTCTCAAATGGCGTCCTCACTCTCCAATTTGCAGCTCCAAAGTCGGTTTTGGAATGGAGAAGAAGAGATGGGAATAGTTTATATAAATCATTTATAATAAGAGGAAGGGTTAAGATTAAATCTTGAAAATCAAGGGCTTAGAATGGTGGCACATGTGAACAATTTGGTTTGCTCTCATTGGTCCTCAAAAAGCAGCCATAATTACCTTATCCCTTAGGTAAAAATCTGGTTTGGCTAATGGAATGGAGTCCCGTTCAGTTACTTCTACCGTTTACACTTTTTACCGGTAAACATAACTCTATTCCGGTAAATCTTTTTCTACTTTTCTGAAAATATTTTCATCCTTATTAAATCTCCATAATTCTCAAATATATTCAAATCATCATCCTCAATTTGTCTCTTGATCTATCTAAAATTATCAGGATTGATTTATCCTGCCGGAAGCTCCTGAAAACGAGCAGTTTTAGAATAAAGCACTTTTAGGGCTTTATAATTTTCTATATTTTTCATTGATATTCTAGCCCTTCATATTTCCCCAAAATACCTTCCAAATTGTCCCAAATTAATTTTTGTAATAAATTGTATTTTTTGGGGATTTTTCAGGCATTTTCCCCATTTTCGGGAAAATTGCCTTAATCGTAGTTTGGGCAATAATTTTGTAAAATACTATAAATTCCACTGAATTTCCATAGACTCTGGTTTTTAGTCTTAGGGAACTCTTGGTACCTTAAATAAATATTTTCAACCTTAAATCTTTAAAAATTCATAATTCCTTATCCTGAGCAAATTTCAACAATCGGTTGAATTTCTGGTAATCAGGGAGTTCTGCTCTATCTTTTGGGCATCTGTGACTTTTTCTGATTTTTGGTCAATTGTTTGACTTTGACTTTGACTTTGTCAAATGACCAAAATGCCCTTAGACTTTCTCTTAATGACCAAAATGCCCTTTTCAGTCTAACTTTTCCTAATTTCCCATTTTGCCCTTATCCTTTTGGCCCTTGATCTTTTGGTTTCTGATTCTTGAAACAACTTCCCAGGGGGTCACCCATCCTTGGATTTCCCTAGGGTGAGCACGCTTAACTTTGCTAATCCTACCGGTTTTCATCCATCCGGCCAAATCTAATTCCGCGACATTCAGCCTATAACTTTATTCCATTTACGAACTATCTGTTTTTGAATTCTAATTCATTTCGTAATTAACATATTATCATTTATATCAGCTAGCAGAGAAATCATGGATATTACAAAATGCAAAGGCAACCAAAAGATTAAAGTTTAAACTACAGAAATTATCTAGAGGAGATAGTTTACGGGAAAGCTAAATGCCGTAAATGGATTATATTGATCATACCCTGGAATTACAGAACTACATTTCTCCTCAAATATGGAGATTTTATTTAATCAAATAGTAAAGGCCAGTGAGGACTTTGAGTTTGATTAGCCGCCAAAGGCGCAGTAGGGACTTCCTACCCAGTTTATATTGAAGTTAAAGAGTCCCTTAGTGATATTCCGATGGTCGGAAAGTTCTTAAATGTATTTCCAAAAGAGATCAACGGACTACCTCCATAGAGTGAGGTGAAGTTTGCTATTGATTAAGTACCAGGAACGAAGTCGAATTCCAAGACTGGGTACAGAACATTTTTTAATTAAGAAGAAAGAGATGAAAGAACAAATAAAGGAGATCTTAAAAAAGGGGATTGTTAGACCTAGTGTCTCACCTTGAAAAGCCCAGTTTTCTTTGTGAAAAGAAAGACAAGAGTTTTAGATTGATCTTAGATCTAGCTATCACTAGCTCCTAGTTAGAGCTAATGACATTTTTTTAAGATGGCTTTCCGTACAAGACACGAACATTATGGGTTTATAAGAGTACCATATGGTTTAATGAATGCCCCTACAGTTTTCATGAACTACCTGAATTGTACATTTTGACGATACTTGGGCTGGTTTGTCGTAGTCTTATAAATGATATACCATAGTGCACTCCATATCTTTAAAGGAATATAAAATGGGCATCCGAGAATTTTTATAAAATTATTTTGAAAGAAAAATTTTATGCTAAGCTCAGTAAGTTCTAATTATTAAGGGTGAAATTCCTAGGATAGGTTATCACTCAGGAAGAAGTCACTGCGGACCGCTCCGAGTAAAGGTAGTACTGAGATCGAATCGGCCTAGGACAATAAGAGAAGTAAAATTCCTAGGGCACGTGATCTCTCAAGAATGGGTCGCAGTGGACTATGCCGAGTAAAGACGGTACTGAGATATGATCTGCCTAGGACTATAATCGAAGTTAAGAGCTTTCTGGGCCTAGCAAATTATTATAGATGTTTTATGCAAAACTTCTCTCGGAATGCCTTGCTGCCGATTAAGCTCACTAGAACGAACCAGTCTTTTTCTATAAAATGACAAGATTATTTATATGTATAATTTAGAGCTGGCAGCAATAGTTTATGCTTTAAAGATATGGAGGCACTAGTTATATGGAGCAACCCTCAAGCTATATGATCATAAGAGTCTCAAGCATTTATAAAGATCGGAAGAGCTGAACTTTAGACAGTGACGTGGGACGGAGTTGCTCAAGGACTACGACTACTGAATAAGTACCAGCCGGGCAAAGTAAAGGTAGTTGTCGATGTCTTAAAGTAGTTAGATAATGCAGGTGGCTATGATGATGATGATGATGATGATGGTGATGATGATGAAAGAGCAAAGCTTGATAGTTATAAAATTACACAGATCCTCAGTAATATAGATGATGAGAATAAAGAAACTTGAAAAGAGGATCAGTTTACTACGAGCATAGAGACTCAGCTGAGTTAAGCAGAAGCTAAAGAATTTAATGGAGTCTTTGAGGGAATAATTATGTTCAAAAATAGATGTTATATCCCTCCAAAGCCTGTTGTGAAACGGAGGATACTAGATGAAACTGAGCTTTACCTCCAGAAATGAGATAGAGGAGAAGATCAAGGAAAGAATCTCTGATAGTCCAGTAACATTTGAGGTTATTAAACATCCTAAGCTATTAGTAAGCTAGGTTATAATTATGTGCCGGACAAAATACATGTTATCAGAGATAAAGTTATATACATTAGAATCGTCTCAAAAGTTCAAAGAGTTATAGAAGCAAAGAGACAGGATACGTATAGTAATGGAATCCTGTCTAGTAATTTTAATGCTAGAGGTAAATAAAGGTATAAGGTAAGAATAGTTGAGGTATAGTTATGATACAAAAGTGTTGTTTTAGGCTATAATTTATGACAGTTAAGTACGAGGATGAGTTGGGTAGATGCTGAATAATTTGTGGTTAATTTTAAAAGAAATTAGAAAGTAGACAGTACCGAAAGTACTAAAGCTGCTGAAAGGCTTTATGATTATTACGAGTAAGACAGATAGACTGTGATAGACACAGTAGTCACAGCAGCAGCAGTTTCAGTAACCACAATAGACTTCCCAACTTAAGTCAGCCCAAGTTTAATAGTAACAAAGGCATAGTACTAGCAGTAGAGTTTGAGGACACTTTTTGATGAATTATTTGCTAGTATATAGGCTTAAATTTTTTTATATGATGAAAGATTCCTATGAGAATAAATTATAAAGTTGAAAAGACCATGGATGAATTGGTCAAGGAATCTTAAGAGCTACCAAAGGGAAAGTCAGGTAGCTGTCATAATGATACAGATGATGAGAAATTGATAAAGAAGTGATATGGCACACCCGAGAACAGTAATGGCAAATCATGTAGAACTTAAACATGCCTTGGGCAATGAGACTTGAACTAGTGATATTTCACTATGTTTTCAGGCATCGTAAAAAGGGTGTGATGCTCAGGCTCAGTATGTGAATGAAAAACGAAGTTTCAACAGTAAATATAAAAGTAAGCAAGTTAAGAAAGGTTCCCTAATTGGGATAAGGTATGTTGCGATATGATGAGGAGAGGAAGTACCCAACCGAAAGCATACCAGAAAACATTTTACCCAAAAAGTATCTCTCTAAAGTTAGGGATGGTGATTTTCCTGTGCCAACACCGCAGTTAGGCGTATAATAATTAAAGTCGCCACAGTTAGGCGAGCCATTTCCTAATAGACAGGAAGAAAGGTAAATCCTTTATAGACAAGGATACGTGGGACTAATTGCCCTAGCACAAGGCAAGCTACTTTCTGATAGACAGGGAGAAGCATATTCTTGATAAACAGGAATTAGATAGAACTCCAATGGGAAACCATTGTGAGCTTCTCATGTTGTCCCACAAGAGAAAGAAAGTAGTAAAAGTAAGGCATATGGAATAAGCCATTCCCAATACGAAAAGAGAGAAAGTAAGTTAATAGCATTCAGGGGAAGAATCCCTTGAATAATTGGGTACTAGATAAATCAGTAATATGAACAGAATGCAAGTTCTCTCTCTGCAACATCATGGTAATGATCAGAAAAGAAGTAGTAAGGATTGTTGAATCCTAACATATAGCAGGTGGGCTGTAACACCTCTTATTTATCCCTCTTAGCTTCAATTATAATGATTTGGAACCAATTAATGGCCTCAAACATCTTACATTGTCAAAAGGGATCAAAATGAAAACTTTCAACTTAAGAAAGTTACTATTCACAGTTTTTCGGGCCAACTTCGAAAATTCCTAACTAATTCTAGAAAAACCAAAACTGAGTGGTTCCAACTTCTATTTGAAGCTTGCAAATTCCTTTATGAGGGAAAAATACTCATTTGAACAGTAAATGGTCCAATTGGTACAGATTCTTTCGTGAAGATGTACTGTTCATATGGTAATTTTTCATTTTTCCCAGGATTTTCTGTGATTTTTCATCAACTTTGGACAGTCATAACTTTCTATACAAAATTCCAATTCCAATGATCTTTGGCTCATTAAAAACCTTGCAATGTGAAATATTTTTCCATAAAGTTTCAGGACATTTGGAATCCATTTACTCTGTTATACGTTATGCCAAAGTTTAGGGTTTTGCCAACTTCTCACAACACTTGCCCAAATTTTCAACTTCTTAACTTCATAATTCAACCTAATGATTTCTAAACTTTTCTTAATCATAATAACCTATGTAATTGGGCATTCATATGGCATACATTAATTATCATGAGTCCATCATACATGCATGAGTTATATTACATGCCACTTTACAAACTTCAACAATATAATTGAAAGTTTACAACATAATTTACATTCATACACATGTGCATATTTTTACTTCAAGCATCATGGATTTCCTCCTTACCCTTTGATATGCTTCCACCTAAAAATGGTTAGTGGGGGAGGGTGAGATTTTTGGAAATCCCAGTAGCAAAACTTTCTAACACACATA
>JANTPZ010153445.1:11293-23677 GCA_025593235.1 Vachellia pachyceras | reverse complement strand
CCTCAGTAATAGCTAGACTGATAAATTCCCAAGATTAATCGTAGAAGCCGACATGTCTTTTTAGGCTTTGCTCAATCCTCTTTTCCTTTTGCATTTCACTAGAACATTTTTTTCTTTTCCTTTCATACTTCTTAACTTATACCTCTTAGGCCATATCTCTTTTGCTATGCTGTTTGAACTTTCAAAGATTGATTCATTTCTTCAACTAATTCATTCAATATCTGTTCGATGCTAAACTGCTATTCTTCAGGATCTAACAATCCTTACTACTTTTCTGCTCATTTTTGTAACGTTGCAGAGAAAGGAATTTTATTCTGTTCATCTTATTAGCTTATCTGGTACCCAACTATTCAAGGGATTCTTCCCCTGACTGCTATCTGCCCATTTTCTCTCTCTTCGTATTGGGAATGGTTTATTTCTTGTGCCCTGCTTTTATTGCTTTCTTTCTCTTTTGGGACAACATGGACATCTCACAATGGTTTCTCATTGGATTTTATCTGATTCCTGTCTATCAAGAATATGCTTCTTCCTATCTCTCAGGCTAGGGCAATTAGTCCCACGTACTCCTATCCATCAGGGTTTGCCTTTCTTCCTGTCTATCAGGAAGTGGCTCGCCTAACTGTGGCGACTTTAAGCATCATACGCCTAACTGCGGCGATGGCATAGGAAACCACCATTCCAAACTCTAGAGAGATACTTTTTGGCTAAAGCATTTTCTGGTATGCTTTCTGTTGGGTACTTCCTCTTCTCATCATAACGCAACGTACCTTGTCTCATTCAGGGGACCTCTTATGAGCTTTCTTACTTATTTTAGCAGTGACATTTACTAATGAGAACTTCATTTCTCATTTTCGTACTTGGCCTGAGGATCACACCCTTCTGCGATACCTGGAAACATAGTGAAATATCACTAGTTTAAATCTCATTGTCTAAGGCATCTTTTAATTTTTGCATTACTTGCCTTTACTTTTCTGGGTGTGTCATATCACGTCTCTTTCTATTTCTCATCATCTATATCATTATGATGCACTACCTGACTTTTCTTTCGGTAGGCTCTTAAGATTCCTTGACCAATTTATCCATGGTCATTTCAACTTTACATTCTATTGTCATAGGAATCTTTCATCATGTAAAGATTTAAACTATATACTAGAAGATAATTCATTACGAAGTATCCTCAAACTCCGCTGCTAGTACTATACCTTTATTACTATTAGACTTAGCTGACTTAAGTTGGGAAGTCTGTTGCGATTACTGAAATTGTTACTGTTGCGGCTATTGTGTCTATCACAGTCTATTTGGCTTTCTCTTAATAATCATAAAGCCTTTCAGCAACTTTAGTACTTCTAGTAATGTCTACTTTCTAATTTCTTTAGAAATTAACCACAACTTATTCAAAGTCTGTCCAACTCATTCTCATACTTGACTGTCATAAAAATACAGCCAAAATAACACTTTTATATTATAACTTTACTTTAACTATTCATGCTTTATGCCTCTATTTACATCTGGCATTAGAACCACTAGGCAGGATCTCATCCTATCCTGTCTCTTTGTTCTGTACTCTTTTGAACTTTTGGATGATTGTAATATATAGAACTTTATCTTTGATAACATGTATTTTATCCAGCATACGATCATAACCTAGCTCACTAATAGCTTAGGGTTTCTAACAACCTCGAATGTTGCTGGACTATCAGAGATTCTTTCCTTAATCATCTCTTCTATCTCATTCCCATAGGTAAGACTTAGTCTCATCTAGCATTCTCTGCCTCAAAGTAGGCTTTGGAGGGAGATAATGTTTATCTTTGATCTTAATTATTCCCTCAGAGGTTTCCTTAAATTCTTTAGCTTCTTCTTGACTTATTTGAGTCTCTATATTCTGAGGAAACAGATCTTCTTGCTGGGCTTCTTCAATCTCATCTTCTGTGTCATTATGAATTTGAGTAGTACCATATATATCAGGCTCTATCTATAATTGATTAAATACACCACAATCTCGGAGGTTCTCTTTTAATCTCTGTCCTTTCATCATCATCATCATGGCCACCTGCGCTGTCTTCTTTCTCAGTGTATCGGCAATTACATTTTCTTTACCTGGATAATACTTTATCATGTAGTCATAGTCTTTGAGCAACTCCATCCGGCATCTCTTTCTCAAGTCAACTCTTTCTAAACTTGTAAATACTTGAGACTTTTAAGATCATAGCACAACTTGATGGTTGCGCCATATAATTAGTGCCTCCATATCTTTAGAACATAATCTATCGCTGCTAGCTCAATATAATGTGTGGAATAGTTCTCTTTATAAAACTTTAACTGTTGTGAGGCATAAACTCCCACTCAATATAACGCTCGGGGCCCAACGGGTTATTGCGGTTTTTGATTTCGAAAATTTAGTGCGGAAGTTTATACTTCCCCTCATCCTTTGTGAACTATGATGGAACACTTTGTTTTCAAGAGGCGCCCATCATCACACACATACTTCTCTTTCTCAAAGCAGCCTTTACTTTCATTCTCAATCAAGAAAATAACAAAAACAAGTTTTAATTTTGTAGTTAGTTTAGGTACATAGCTTAACTTGACTTGGAAACCGATTGCATTTGCATTACAAACATAATCATGAACTAAGGATTATTGGTACGCAACTAGCTTCCGGTGAGAATGACCCTGGGGTTGTCACTATACAATCCTTGGAAATCAAAATTAATATTCTCGATCCATTTTCAAGGCTAACCAGCGACCTAAGTTTACTTTTTGTGGCTTAGTCGGATCAAAGAATTTGGTGCCGTTGGCGGGGATGCTAAGTGCCATTAATTGTTAGACTGTATTTTTGTTTGTTAGTTTTGCATCTTTGTTCATTATATAGGATTAGTTTGTTTATATCTTAGCATTGCATAATAGTATACACTAGTTTTCATCTGCATTCTGCATCATTTCCGCACTTTTGCCGTGGCCAACTTGGGTTTTCTCCATGGCTTAATCTTATTTCAAAGCGAAATACCCTCTCGGGTGTAGTGCACCACGGCCAATTTCACATTTCTCCGTAGCCAATTCTGTTTTTATGTGAGAAATAGTTGTCTGTACACTTTCGCCGGGACCAAATTTTATTTTCCCGAAAATTGGGAAAAATACCCGAAAATCCCTGAAACATAATTATTTCAAAAATTAATTTTGAAATATCTAGAGGGCATTTTGGAAAAAGGAAAAGGGCTAGAGGATCAGTGAAAAGTATAGTATTTTTCAAGGCCCTAAAAAAATTTTGCTCTCCGATTGTACGTTTTTAGGGATTTCGGACAGGATAAAATAATCCTGTAAAAATTGAGATAATTAAAGGGTATTTTGGGAGTAATAATTTTATTATATTCAAGATGAAAATATGGAGATTAAATGAGAAAGAAAATATCTCCAGAAAAGTATAAAAAGTTTTGCCAGAATAAAGTTAAGTTTACCAGTAAAACGCGTAATCGGTAAAAGTAACCGAATGGGATCCAGTTTGGTTAGAGTAACCAAATAGTTAGCAGATTTTTACAGCCATGATGAGAACTTTATGAGAGACAATGAGAAGTGGACAAGTGGCCCTTAGGTGGAAGCATATCAACCATTAGATTTCATTAAAGTTTCAAGATGAAATCTACAACTTTGATTCCTTAAATGTGTGAGTTAATAAATCAATAATTCCCTTCATTTCTCCAGCCATTTGCACGACACATTCCAGCAGTTTTTGGAGAAGAGAAGTGACACCAATTTAGAGCCAAAGAAGAGAGAAAAGCTTGGTGAATCTTCAAGGTAAGGAAGATTACTACCTTGAAACATATACCAATCTCTTCTTTGCAACTTCCTCTTTCACTTCCATGGTTTAGAAATCTGTTTTGGTCTCTCTTTTCTCAAGTTCATAACCTAGGGTTCTTGAGAGAAAAGTGAGAAAGAGAGGGATTTAAAGCCATTTGTTAGTTGTAAGTGCTTCCTCTTGTTGAAAGAAGCTTATTGATGATGATGTTGATGTTGTTTGACTTGCTTTCTGACTCTTGTAAATTTGGAAAATCATGAGAAAATAGGGGAGGTGCTGTCGAATTTTCCATTTGATATAAAAGATTTGAAATCATGTTTTCCCATCCATGAATGAGAGTTTGGAAACATAAAACAAATGGTAGAATGGTTAGAAGTTGAAAATTTCATGTTGAAGGATTTAGAGAGACCCTCTTGGCCTAAGCTGGAATCTGATGAAGATGAATTGTTTTGATGATTTTGATGCTTCCAATGGATCCAAAATGAGTTTTTGTGCGTAGGTATACAAGTGTTCATGATTTTTAGATGCTTGTATATGAATTTGGAATTTTTGGAAGTTAAAGAGTAAGTGCTGTGAAATTCATTTTCCAGAGGCAATGTAATTGTAACGTGATTTTGTGTAGCCAAATGTTGTCTAATGACCATGAAACTTTCCAGAATTATAGACTTATCAAGCTTTAATTTAATATGTCATGTTAGTTAATTGGATTTGTGTGTTGGGAGATATGAATTTTTGTAATTGTGTCTTGTTTCTGGAATGAAATCTGGAACAATTTGTATTTGACGAAATTCTGGGAATGATATGGCTTTGATGGCCAGAGTTGAGTATTTTTATATGAAATTATACTGAAAGAGCTTCACATAGGAATTTGAACCACCCCAATTGGAGTTATATAGCATTAATTATGATTTTTGAAATTTTAGTCAACATGTTGAGAGTTTTTGGTTACTATGCAAATTTAAGAAAGAAAGTGATCAAATGTAAGTTGTGGGACTCCAAGGGTGAAAGTAAGCCTTTAGGGCTAAATTGCATCATGAACAAATGATATACTGCCCATATTTGCTATTTGATTTCAGGAACTCCATACCAAAGGGTAAGATAAGCAGCTCTGGAGAATTTTGCCACGACGTAATACAAATTTCGCCACGGCCAAAGTTCAAGTACCAGGTAAAGAACTCTCGGGTGAGGTTCACCGTGACGAATATCGTGCAGTACCTAATTTTTACTCCAGAGAGAAAATAACCTGGCCCAGCTTGATGGATTCGACCCAGAACAGTTTCTAATGCTATTTTAGGGTATTTTTCGAATAGAGCAAGGGAGTAGGCTGCAGAGGTTGAAGAGAGGAGAAGAGGAGAGCAATCACATTATCCATCTATCCCGTTCACTCACTAACACCATTTCCCCCCATTTCTCCAACATCCATCCACCTATCATGCATTCATCATCCATTCGAAGCTCATTTCCATCACCCATGAGGAGCTGAACATCTCCATCCTCTTGAAGATAAAGTGAGCCGGAGTTCGAAGTGCCAAAAGGGAAGTGTTTACTTTCAATCTGTATTTACATTATGGATTACTTAGATTCCGAGTTGGGCTGTGTAATTTGTGTGTAAATACTTGGTCTCGGTTGAGCCAAACTTGGATTATTGTGCATTGAGTTGTTTTTGATCGACAAAGTAGAATGGAGTTCATTTTGCTTATTCAATGAAATCTTGTTGGTCTCTTCTATCATCCTAGTTGTGCTTGGTTTTAGAGTCAACAATGTATGGAGTTGATTTTGTCACTTTGCGATTTCCGTACACACACTAAGTGGTCTTAAGGGATTTCATGGGATGGAGTTCATTTCATGTTGTTTCAGACTCACCAAGTCGTTTGGGGATTTAGATAGAGATCATCGTATGACGCTCTGGGCCCAGTGGGTTGTTGGGGTTTTCTATTTCGAAAACTTAGTGTGGAAGTTGATACTTTCCCTCATCCTTTGCGAACTATGATGGAACACTTTGTTTACAAGAGACGGCCATCATCACACACAAACTTTTCTTTCTCAAAGTTGCCTTTACTTTCGTCCTCAATCAAGAAAATACCAAAAACAAGTTTTAATTTTGTAGTTGGTTTAGGTACATAGCTTAGCTTGACTTGGAAACCGATTGCATTTGCATTACAAACTTAATCACGAACTAAGGATTATTAGTACATGACTAGCTTCTGGTAAGAACGACCTTGGGGTTGTCACTATATAATCCTTGGAAATCAAAATTAATATTCTTGATCCATTTTCAAGGCTAACCAGTGACCTAAGTTTACATTTTTTGGCTTAGTCAGATCACCATTATTCACGTAAAACTAAAGAAAAGAGAGCGAAGAGGAGTCTTCTTTCATAGCTCAAGAACAAAGGAAAGAATTCACTCAAAGTTCAAGGTAAACTTTGGTTTAAGCTTGAAATCTTCTATATTCTTGATCTCTAGCCTCTCCTCTTCAATCTTATGGGTTTATTTTCATGAATATTGGTGGATTTGGCTGCTGAAAAATTCTGGTTCTTGAGTATGAAAATGTGGAAGAGAGAGATTAGATCAAACAATTGGTACCAAACAACTCTAGGCAAGTTAAGCAGTTGATTGGTGTGTGTTTTATGTTGTTTTGAAGCTTGTATGAATTTTGGGAATCATGAAACCCTAAGGGGAGATGCTGTCTATTTTTCATTTGGAAAGGAAGTGATGTTTTGAATGAGATAATGCATGGAAATTGGTTTAGGAATAAGAGTATGTAAGTATGTGAAGTAAGAAGTTGAAAATCATTTTTTCAACTTGATCTGTTTTTCATTCAAACCAAGATCAGTGGGAAGAAATTAGATTTTGATGTTTTTAAAGCTTCCAATGGCTTTAAAATGAGATTTTGTGTAGGGTAAAAGTGAGCACAAGTTTTGAGAAGCATTAGAAGTCATTAAGACAAGTTTTCAAGCTCTAGAATTATTTAAAAGAGTAAGAGAAGTTATATTGCGTTTTTGGTGATTCTCTTGGCTAGTTATGACTTAAGAATGATGATTATACTTTTTTATATTGTTTAGGAAGTTAAGAACTCAAGGAGCCCATTGGAAAGAGTCATTAAGAATGCTTTATAACTCAATAAAAGTTAAGGAAAGCTAAAGGAAAAAGGTAGTCTAACTTAAACTAAATTGTTGTGAAATTGTTTTGGAATTGTGCATGACTTAATTTATGAGAATGAAAGTGTGAATATGTGCTTAGTGTGCTATGGCCATATGCATATGCATGTCTTATGTTGCACATTCATTTTATCATGCATTCACACTTATGTTTGCAACAATGTCATGCATTAATTTATTAAATATGTTAGAAAGTTTTGCTATTGAGATTTCCCAAAATCTCATTCTCCCCCACTAACAATTTTAGGTGGAAGCTCAAGTAAGGGTAAGAGCAAAGGGATTAATGATCCAAGAAGGCATAATGTTGTGCTTTTATGTATTAAAGTTATGTGTGATGTTTGAAATTATGTTTAAATGTGGTTGTAATTATGTAAACTAAACTCCTACATGTATGATAGCTAAGGAGTAGTGGAAGCCTGCTTTAATTATTTCCAAATGCATGAATAACCATGATCAAATGAAGTCTAAAAGTGGGCATGCATAAGTATGAGAAAAATGAAAGGTAAGTTTGAGATAAAGGTGGTTAGAATGTTGGTCAAACCCCACATTTGGCATGATGTGAAATAGGGTAAATGAACTCCAAATCAGTTGACATTTTCCAAACAAATAGTCCATATTGCAAGCTTTAAAATGAGCCAAAGAACACTGGATTTGGAGTTTTGTATAAAGAGTTATAATGTTTCAAATTTAGCGAAAAATCATAGAAAAACCCGGGAAAATGGAAAATTACCAAATGAAGAGTGCAACTTTGTGTAATAAACTGTATCAATTGGACATGTTTATGATCCAATGAGTATTTTCCCCCCATAAAGGAACTTATAAGCTTCAAACATAAATTGGAACCACTCAATTTCAATTTTTTAGAATTAGTTATAAATTTTTAAAGTTGGGCCAAAATTATGTGAATAGTAACTTTTAAAAGTCAATTTTTCATATTTGATTTCTTTTGACTTTATAAGCTATTCAAGGCCCAAAAATGGTTCGATAATGATATAAAAAGAATCTAAGGGTGTTAGTTAAGGCGTGTTACATCTTGCGACTTGTGGGCTTGCGGTGAGATTAGCCCACTGCCAACTTTATATGGGCTTACAGGGTCTCACGTAAGAACAGCCCAACATGAGCTTTATTTCTGGGGTTTATTCGAATTTTAAATATATATATGTTAAAATTTGAAATTACACAATATTATGTAAATAATATTTGTATGTGTTAGTTTAATATTTAATTTATTTGATAAATTAAATAACTAGCATTAATTTAATTTATAAAGATAAGCTAAATTCGTTGTCTCATTATTTGGATTAATTAAATGGATATGATTTAATGAGTTCAATTTAATCCAAATTAAGATTGCAAAATTCGAATTTCACATTTTGAATTTCAAATTTTGAATTTTGAGATTAATTAAGATTAGATCTTGAATATCTTTTGAAATTCAAATCTCAAGATTAGATCTTGAGCATCATTTCAAATTCGAATTTAAAGATTAATAATGATTAATCTTGAATATCTTTTTAAAATTCAAATTTGGATTTTCAAGATTAATAATAGATTAATCTTGAATTATGATGCACACCATGAGCTCTGTAAATATGAGTGCTCGTGAACAGTAGAGATTTTCCCATTTTTTGAATTTGAATTCGCTCTTGAGCCATAAAACCCTAGAGAGAGAGAGGGAGTCAAACGAAGAGGCGCTAGCATGCTGTTATTGTCGGGGACTGTTCATGTTGATACTGGTAGAGGAAGGTGATAAAAGAAAAGTTGGCTCCTCATGATCAGAAGTAAGAACGCAGAACGTTGTGGAATCTGAAGAGATCCAGACACAAAGGAAGGGTTGATCTTGAAACGTAAAAGGTATGCCTTCATCTCCTCGATCTAAATGCCTTTGACAGATCCGTATTTGTGATCAGAAAATTTTAAATTCCACTGCATGTGCGTTTCAATTCCAACAATATGTGCATGAAGTTAACAAATTAATTAAGTCAAGCAAATATGAAGATAAGTAACATGCATATAAAACACAAGAACTGCATGTTATGATTAGGTAAAAAGGGATCAAATATCATTAAGAAACCTGAAGGTTGATATAAGGTAAAAACAAGGCAAATGATATATGAATTTATGCAATTTTCTAATTAAATAGTACACATTCCAAAGTTTAAAACAAGTCATAGTTTACTAAATTTAGATGTGTATAGTGAAAGTTATGTATTTCCAAAATTAGAGATGAAATATGGAAAATCAGAAAATGACTATATGCAGAGTAAATTTCTTATAATATTATGTATTAAATGAGCATGCATATGGTCTAGCAAGTTTTTTTTCTGTTAAGGATTACATGACCTTTAAATAGATACTTGAACCACTTAATTTTAATTTATCTAAAATTAATTATGATTTTCAAAGGTGACCAAGATTTCAAAGTTACTAGTTGAGCAATAACTTAAGAAAAGTTTTAAAATTTCATTTGGTTCACTAATCCTAGATTTAGAACCACATTGTATTTATCTCGTTTGCTCATAAAAAGTACTCTTAACGGGTGATATCTTCAGCGACGGAATTAGCTACAAAATATTTCTATGGCAATTTAAGTGGCAAAAATTTAATATTTTTAATTTTTAATAAAAAAGAATAAAAATTGTAATTAATGATCATATAATTATATGATAATATTGTCTAATCAATAATATATTATATATAAAATAAATTGTAAATGTATGAAATCATAAACACATACATATACTGTTGGGATTAGAACATACTTGCAGCAGAATTTAAAATTTTCTAATCCCAAATACGGATCTGTCAAAGGCGTTTAGATTGAGGAGATAAAGGCGTACCTTTTGCGTTTCAAGATCGTCTCTTCCTTTGCGTCTGGACCTCTTCAGATTCCACAACGTCCCGCGTTCATTCCACAACATCCCGCGTTCCTACTTCCGATCACGAGGAGCCGACGTTCTTTCAATTGTCTCCCTCTACCGGTATCCACGCGAACAGTCTCCAACAATAGCAGCATGCTAGCGCCTCTTTGTTTCACTCTCTCTCTAGGGTTTCATGGCTCAAGAACAAATTCAAATTCAGAATGGGATGCCTCTTCTGTTCACGAGCACTTATATTTATAAAGCTCATAGAGTGCATCATAATTAAGGATTAATATTTTATTAATCTTGAAAAATTCAAATTTTAATTTCAAAAGGATATTCTGGATCTAATCTTGAATTTCGAATTTCAAAAGAATATTCTAGATCCAATTTTGAATTTCGAATTTCAAAAGGATATTCTAGATCTAATCTTGAAATTCGAATTTCAAAAGGATATTCAAGATCTAATCTTGAATTTCGAAATTTGAAATTCAAAATGTGAAATTCGAATTTTGCAATCTTAATTTGGATTAAATTGATCTGATCAAATCATGTCCATTTAATTAATCCAAATAATGAGCCAACAGATTTAATTTATCCTTATAAATTAAATTGATGTTAGTTATTTAATTTATCAAATAAATTAAACTAACATACATAAATATTATTTATATAATATTGTGCAATTTCAAATTTTAACATATATACACATATATTTAAAATTCGAATAGACCCTAGAAATAAAGATTATGTTGGACTATTCTTGCGTGCGACCCTGTAGGCCCATATAACATTGGCAGTGGGCTAATCTCACTATAAGCCCACAAGTCGCAAGCGGTCTCTAACAGACATTATGACTACCCAAATTATACGGGGATCGTTAACATGACGTAACCTTTTAAGTAACCACATCACGTCCCTTTTGTCACGCGATATCTCGATCAAGGATGAGGCATGGATGACGTCATCCTCCTATTCACGACCATTATTTTCTCGATCCCTAAGTAGTCTAAGTAAAGAAATGAAAACCCTTTTTCATTACAGTATGGCCATACATTTCTCAGACTCACTCATCGAGGGGCCCGGTAATATCTCTAAACTAATGTGAGGGACAAATCCCATCTTGATCACTCACATTCCTCCACATGAAAATCCTTAAGCTTGATTATAGCCTTTATCATCAACCGGTCAAAGGTGACTTTTAACTAGGTCAAAGCTTAGTGACTTTCATGCAGGAATCCATGATGATCTCAGGTCAAAGGGCATTGTGATGTGATTACATAGTGGGTCGGTCCTGCACCTTGTACTCTTACAAGTGCCTATGACTTTGACTCGTATCTCCATACCTTATTAAAATCATACTTGTCTTACTTTATCTTTGTTCCTACATAGATAACCGACCAGGGACATGTAGGACAATATTCATAATTTGTCCATCGATGCAATTAGCATAATAAACAATTATCATAATAAACATGCAAAAGTTATCATAATTAAATGGAGAAAAACATTAAAATAAATAATGTGTGAGGTACAATGATTGGCCCCTAGGGTACAATTTCCAACATATACATGCATAAATTGTAGTTTTAATTAATGTTAGTTAATATAGAATTCAAATTAAAAATTCATGAGAACTATATTTATAAGTAAATTCATTTTATCACTAGTAGAAAGAAAAATTATTTTTTAGACTGTACAAAAAAGGTCTTTTAAATCGCACATAGATGCCATTTGAATAAGATCAGTTTAGAAAGTAGTACTTTTTATACTACATGTAGATGTGATCTAAAAGATATAGCTTTTAGACCATACCTAACTTGCAGTCTAAAAAAAAGTAAAGTAGAGTTGTTAAATGAGTCTGAACGAGATATTTTAGGAGGCATAACAATTTAGACCGCATGCTGTGACACCTCTTATTTATCCCTCTTAGCTTTCATTATGATGATTGGAACCAATTAATGGCCTCAAACATTTTACATTGTGAAAAGGGACCAAAATGAAAACTTTCATTTTTAGGAAAGTTACTATTCACAGTTTTCCTGGCCAACTTTGAAAATTCATAACTAATTCTAGAAAAATTGAAATCAAGTAGTTCCAACATCTATTTGAAGCTTACAAATTCCTTTACAAGGGAAAAATACTAATTTGAACAGTAACTTGTCCAACTGGTACATATTCATTTGTAAAAATGTACTGTTCATATGGTACTTTTTCATTTTCCCAGGATTTTCTGTGATTTTTCGTCAACTTTGAATAGTTATAACTTTCTGTACAAAATTCCAATTCTAGTGATCTTTAGCTAGTTTTAAACATTGCAATGTGAACTATTTTTCCATAAAATTTCAGGACATTTGGAATCCATTTACTCTGTGTTACGTTATGCCAAAGTTGTGGGTTTAATCAACTTCTCACTTAGCCAAATTTCTACCCTTCTTACCTTCATAACCTATCATTTTGATTTCTAAACCTTTTATAACCACATTAATCCATGTAATTAGACATTCTTAAAGCATATATTAGTTATCATAAGTCCATGATACATACCCAAGTCATATTACATATTACATTACA
>JANTPZ010153445.1:0-11273 GCA_025593235.1 Vachellia pachyceras | reverse complement strand
TTAATCATTATTAATCTTTAAATTCGAATTTCAAAAGGATATTCTAGATCTAATCTTGAAATTCGAATTTCAAAAGGATATTCAAGATCTAATCTTGAATTTCGAAATTTGAAATTCAAAATGTGAAATTCGAATTTTGCAATCTTAATTTGGATTAAATTGATCTGATCAAATCATGTCCATTTAATTAATCCAAATAATGAGCCAACAGATTTAATTTATCCTTATAAATTAAATTGATGTTAGTTATTTAATTTATCAAATAAATTAAACTAACATACATAAATATTATTTATATAATATTGTGCAATTTCAAATTTCAACATATATACACATATATTTAAAATTCGAATAGACCCTAGAAATAAAGATTATGTTGGACTATTCTTGCGTGCGACCCTGTAGGCCCATATAACAGTAACTTGTCCAACTGGTACATATTCATTTGTAAAAATGTACTGTTCATATGGTACTTTTTCATTTTCCCAGGATTTTCTGTGATTTTTCATCAACTTTGAATAGTTATAACTTTCTGTACAAAATTCCAATTCTAGTGATCTTTAGCTAGTTTTAAACATTGCAATGTGAACTATTTTTCCATAAAATTTCAGGACATTTGGAATCCATTTACTCTGTGTTACGTTATGCCAAAGTTGTGGGTTTAATCAACTTCTCACTTAGCCAAATTTCTACCCTTCTTACATTCATAACCTATCATTTTGATTTCTAAACCTTTTATAACCACATTAATCCATGTAATTAGACATTCTTGAAGCATATATTAGTTATCATAAGTCCATGATACATACCCAAGTCATATTACATATTACATTACAACTTACATCACAACATAAAGTCCATAACATATTCCACAACATTTTATATCCACTTTGCTTCAAGAATCATTCACTTCCTTCTTACCTTTGAGTATGCTTCCACCTAAAAATGGTTAGTGGGGGAGGGTGAGATTTTTGGAAATCCCAGTAGCAAAACTTTCTAACACACATTATAAAATTGCATGACAACTTTCAATATAAGTGTGAATTCATAAAAGTGCAACATGTAACAATGAAATGCATATGGCCATAGCATACAAAAGCACATATTCACACTTTCAATCATCACAAATTTTCAACACAAGTCATGCATAATTCATACACATTTTCAAAGCAATTAAGCTTAGGGTTAGAAGGTCTTGCTACCTTTAGCTCTTAATTTCTCCTTAACTTGGATGCTTTCTTGATCAATTGAGAAACCAATTCCTTTCACCAAACTCTTGCCTACATAATTCACAATATTATGGTCATTAAGCACAAGCCATTTCAAGGCAAGAATCAATGTAAAACTTCATTAAACTTTCTCTTGAACTCTCTTGCTTCCTAGTGAGTTTTAACTTGTCATATTGATTTTTAATACTTCCTAATTCCTTGGCTCACTTTTCCCCTACACAATTTCTCATTTTAAAGCCAATGGAAGCATTAAAATCATCAAAAACTCACTCCTTCCTGCACTTTCCAGATTTGCACGAAAATTGCCAAAGATTGGAAAAATGGTTCTTTTCAACTTTTCTTGATATGTAACTTCATTTTCTTGTTTCTAACCTTATTTCCATGGATTACATAGCCTAAATTCAACTCTCCTTCATTCAATAGAAATTTTGGCAGCATCTCCCCTTAGGGTTTGAGATTCCAAAATTTCATACAAACATCAAAACCAAGAAATATATACATCAATCTTCTCCTTAACATGCAAGGAGTATTTTGCAACCACTTATTTCCTCTAAATCCCTCTCTTTCTCATTTTTCCTCTCATGAACCCTAACTTTCCAGCCACCAAAAGAGGAAGTTGAGAGGAAGTTTTTCATGTATAGCTTTAGGTAGTAGCTCCTCTTATCTTGAGATTTCACAAGCCTTTCTCTTCTTCTCCATGGCTGAAATGGTGTCTCTTCTCCCTCCATTTTTCTGTCCATAGGTCGGCCAAAGTGGTGGAAGAATGGAGGGGAAGGCTATCTATAAAATTTACTTAAAATAAGATGGATGGTTGAGATTTAAGGGTGAAATCTAAGGGCTAAAATTTTGCCCACATGCATAACACCTTCTTGCTTCTCATTGGGCCTTCAAAAGTGGCTCATGATGGCTGCACATGGGTGGAGAAATCTGGTTATGGTTTGGTTACATTAACCAAACCGAATTCCATTTGGTTACTTCTACCGATTACACTTTTTACCGGTAAACTTAACTTTATTCCGGTAAATCTTTTTCTACTTTTCTGGAGATGTTTTCTTCCTCAATTAATCTCCATAATTCCCTCTAAAATATATTAATATCATCATCCTCAAATTATCCCTTAATCCGATCAAATTTAACAGGATTACTTTATCCTATCTACAATTCCTGAAACGAGTTATTTTAGAATAAATAATTTTTAAGGCCTTATAATTTTCTTCATTTTTCATTGATATTTTAGCCCTTCTCTTTTCCCCAAAATACCTTCTAAATATCCCAAATTAATTTTTGCAATAAATTATATTTTTGGGGATTTTTCGGGCCTTTTCCTCATTTTCGCGAAAATCGCCTTAATCATACTTTGGGCAATAATTTTGTAAAATACTATAAATTCCACTGAATTTTTTCTAGACTCTGGTTTTTGGTCTTTGAGAACTCCTGATACCTTAAATAAATATTTTCATCCTTAAATCTTTAAACTTCCATAATTATCTCATCCAGACCAAATTTCAACAATCGGTTGGTTCTATGGTAATCAGTGAGTTCTGCTCTATCTTTTGGGCATCTGTGGATTTTTCTGATTTTTGGTCAACCGTTTGACTTTTTGACTTTGACTTTGACTTTGTCAAATGACCAAAATGCCCTTACACTTTCTCTTAATGACTAAAATGCCCTTTCACAGTCTAACTTTTCATAATTTCCCATTTTGCCCTTAACCTTTTGGCTCTTGATCTTTTGGTTTCTAATTCTTGAGGCAATATCCCAGAGGTCACCCATCATGAAATTTCCCTTGGGTGAGCACGCTTAACTTTACTATTCTTACCGGCCTTCATCCACCAGGCCAAATCTGATTCTGCGACTTCCGGCCCAACAGCAATCAACTTTTTCTGTACTTTTTATCTGTGGGTTTTAACTTGACTTTTGATTACCAGTTTGGCATCTTTTATCCAATGACCATATTGCCCTTGGTCTTTTATACTTAATGACATTTACGCCTTGGCTTATATTCTTAGAAATCTCAAAGCCTTAGGACTAATCTGACCAGGGTCTCTTAATTCCAATGACATCTCCTTTTTCTGTACTTTTATTTCTGGGCCTTGTCTTATCTTATAACTATCGATTTGGCCTCTATGTCGGCTTACAGAAAAGGGTGGATATTACACCTTGGATGACTCCTTCTTGTATTCAACCAGGGACTCTGCAGCGGCAATGGCGGAAGCCAAATCTTGAACGCCCCGCCTTTTGAGCTCAGTCTTGGCCCAGCCACACAATCCATCCATGAAGTGAAGAGGGCATCCTTCTCACCCATGTTAGAAATTTCCAAGAGTAGTTCTTGGAACTCCTTGACATACTCCCAGATGTGCCCTTCCTTATGTTGGAGGCGGCGGAGTTTAGCTCTAGCCTCATGCTCCGCATCTTCGGGATAGAATTGTTTCTTAAGGCCTTTCTTGAAATCATCCCAAGTTTAGACTGGTTTAGACCCCCTCTTGACGTCGTCACACCTGCGACGCCACCACACAAGAGCGATATCTTTGAGGAAGAAGGAAGCGTGGCTTACCTTGGAGGCTTCCTCAATTATACCTATTGCTCCGAAGTAAGCTTCTAGTCCCCAAAGGAAGTTGTCAATTTCCCTCGCGTTCCTTGCACCACCAAAGGAAGGAGGCTTGGGGACATTAGACTTTGAAGAGGAACGCGCTACGCCAACCCCTACGTTGGCCACCGCGGCCATGCAAGTCTTCACTTGCACTACAAGCTCCTCCACTTGTGACCGTAGCGCAGCGTTCTCGGCCTTGAGGGTCTCAACTTCCTCGGACCACCCTCGTGCAACTGCTTGAAGAGCGTCCTGGATCTCGGCCCTTAGTTCTTTGTCGTCCTCCTTGGACACGAACCCCTCGATGCGCTGGACAACATCCTCAATCCTCTCGGATGTGGTGGCTTCCAGCATAGCCATCCTCTCTTCTAAAGCAGAGACCACCTCCTTGGTGGCCTTATCCTTAGCCTTCTTCCTAGCACCTTGTTGGGGAGTTACGTCAGTCGTAGCTGAAGCCATCTCTTTCTCTCAAGCCACGAACCTGGAACTTGTGCAGAACCGAGGCTCTGATACCAACTGTCACGGGCTTAGTGATTTACTTGATGAAGCACCATGCGGCCTAGCAAAGATTGCTCAAACCCTCGCTCAGAACTTTGCTAGTAAGCCTAAGAGTCTAGACTTAGCTCGTGAGAACTAAGGAAAGACTTAGAGAGAACGTGAGAGAAATGGAAACTTGGGAGAATGCTTGTGTATTGCTCAAATGCTTGATGCTTACAAATGGCCCCCTTGGGGGGTATTTATACTACTCCACCTCCTCAATGGACGGTGGAGATCGATTCGATCCTACGGCTTACATTCGCCTTCCAGAATTCTCTCCTAAAATATCTAGATATTTACACATTGAATTCTAACATGTGAAAAATGTGTGGAGAGTTCTAGAATGGCTAAGTATATACAAGAGAACTCTAGAGAGTTCTAGGGTTCTCTGGAGTGAACCGTGACATATGTGATAACTTGGTTCGTCTTTGTTTTATTCTCAAGAAAGAGAGATAAAACGGAGTATTGTATCCCTCTTACCATTACCAGCCTCTCACTTTCTCGTACGTACCTCTCTGTTTTGATGGCTATATGTGGTGCTTGAACATTTAGGAATTGCAGAGTTAGTGATGGGACTTCTTTTTATGTTCCTCTAATTTTTATTGAGACATGACAATAATTTCAATCTGGCATTTCAAAATTCTTATAATGTTTGCTGGCTGAAAAAATATTCATCCCAAAATTCACAGTCTGATGCTGAAATATATATAAATATTTATTATAAACTTTTTGAAAATATGGTGGAGCCATGACCTTCAGCAATTCTTTTATAAGTTTTTTAAAAAAGAGATATTTTTACGATGCATTATTTATTTAATTAAATGTTTTAAAAAAATTAAATCACAGTAAATGACATTATATAACTCCATATGCACTTTTACTTCTCCACTAAAATTCTTAATATTTTAAGTTTATACAAAAATTTTACTTAATATTGCTTTCCGTTTATTAATATATGCTTTTGCGTCTCCCTCAGATTTCCATGGGTCGACACATAATATTGCTAAAATATTTTTATCTAAAGAGAGATTCATGACAGTGAAAAGCTTCTAATCAGATATCAATCTACTTTGTCTTCGTTTCAATAATGATTTTTTGGGACCGAAATTGTTGCTTTCTGAATTCACATTTTCAAACCTAGAATTGTCGCTTTTTTCTATCTCGGTGTGAATATAAATTCTGGGATTTTTTTTTTCTGGAACTTCTTCAGCTTATCATTCATTCAAGGAATCAAAAATCAGCTTGAACAGATTTGTTTGTTTGTTTATCTTCTGGAACCTCTTCGAAGGAAGAATAATCCCTAAGTATCATATTGCATATTACTAAACATAAATGAACCCATAATAGCTTGTAGTTTATAAGTGTACCTATAAATGATTTTGGTTGTTCTTTTGTGTTTCCTGTGACTTATCAAGTGCTTCTAATTCCATTTGGCTTGTCTACAATGAGGGATTGTTCTGTTTTCTCTTCCAGATGTATAAATAATTTGAATGCATGTTTGTGGGTTAAGACATGCTGTATTTTGTGTGTGTGTGTGTGTAATGCTGTGCTTTTTTGCGGTGTAAGTTATAAAGCAAAATATAGATAATGGGCTTGTTTGTTGGAGTGTTTAGAAAAGCCAAACGCATATTCAAAAATGTTTTTCCACAAAATGAGATAATCTTCTTCACATATTTATCTCGATTTGCGTAAAAGTACTTTTCTGTAGTGTTCCTAAACGGACACAATAATAATATCCAACAGTTGAATTATATTATAGATCAGACACTGGTGAAAAAAATGAAAGGAAGTTGTGAAGCTCAATTAACTTTGCAATAAGCATATATTCAAATTTTCACAAAGTAATACAACCTCATCCCAATTCTAAGATTTAATTAATTAATTTAGATAGATTAAGAAAATTAATTAATTTAATTATTTGTCCAAAATGTATATTGATTGATCTAAAGTACTCCATTATATTTTAATTATTTCTTTCTTTCTTTTTTCTTTGTTTTTTTTGTATAACATTGCATAAATAAATTTTAGAACATATGCAAATGTCCAATGATGCAATCAAGTCTTGTCTTAAAAAGTAACACAATGTACTTGAGCCTAGAATGTAATGAAACAATTGTTTATGAAATGATAATGATTGGCTTAAAAGGGTTAAACAAAGGAAAATCATGTTTGAGTTGGCCTTTTTGGTTTATTTAGCTAATGTAATGAATGCCTAAATCATATCTATCATGATAATACAAGTGCAATCTTAACCAAAAATCAAGACAAGTTCTAGAGAGCAATGGAGTGTATGGACGTATCACACAAATGAAATGAATAAATAGGCCTAAAATCCTTCCATCAAGGTTTTGTGTTTCCTAATTGCATTAATCAATCATAATCAAAGCATCAATCTTTGAACTTAATGCATATAACATCAACACTTCTTTCCAACAAGCTCTAAGTTACAATTAACTGAATTGAGATACTAAACATATGCCAATTCATCACAAAATATAGTTCTGAAGGCTCAAAATGTACATTTTACTAACCAAATCAGTCAATTTTTTTTTCAATTTTTCCCAAACTAACCAAAAGAGTTCTTTCACACAATAATAACTCACTCCCCCACACTTATCTCTTACATTGTCCTCAATGTAAGTTCAAACTCATAATAAGCAATGAAGTTTAAAACAGTAATAAGAGATCAATGTGAAGAAAGAGCCACAACTACATCCTAAACACAATATACAAATAAAAACAATACACGCTAGACTTAAACATGGCTACCTTTTTCTACTAGAGACACCTTGTAACATCCTAATTTTTATTTAGAGGATTTAATTATCGTTGAGAAATAATTATTTATTTAAAGAATTTGTTTGTTACTTAGAAATAATAATATAATCTTTTAGGTAATCCTTTGAATAAAAAAGAATCTAAGATAATGTGATGGATACAAATAAAGGAGGATTGTGTGATATTGTGTGTATACAAAAATAAAAGAAAACGAAAGAAATCAAAAAGGGATAAAGATAATCACGTGAGGGGTACTATTTAAATGCCCCTCATGCCCTCTCATGTTACGCATAGGAAAATTAGGTCAGCTGTCAGAGTTCTCTTCTCACATCTCTCTCGTGTGGCATCTGCTTCTTTTGGGTGTAGAAGTTCTTTGCGATCACTTAGATTGATTTGAGTGTGATTGGTGCTTTTGTGGCTTGAGCTTTCACGTATTTTGGAGTTGAGGTAACCATAGTTAATTCATTTTATATGCTTGCATGGATTGTAAGGTATTTTCTATACCTTAGTTATATATTACGAATCTTATTTCTATGTTTATATGTTCAACTTTAGTGAAGTGGGAAGTATTTTCTTTATATATATAAATTATATGTTTTGCTTAGAGATATGTATGATGAACTATTCATAATTGATCTTTATCTGTAATATATTATGAATCTATGAATTTGTGGGAATTGACATATTAGGTTGCATGGAAGTAGTTGGGTGATCTTGTGATGATGGAACTTGTGTAATGTATTGTGAATTTATCCGCGGCTACCTCCACTACTGATCATAGTGGTAGAATTTGTTGTGACTCACACTTTAGTGGGAAGTTGGCCTAGACCCAGGAGGGAGGCCAGGATTTATTGTGACTTACACTCTAGTGGGGAGTCGGTCTAATTGTGACTCACACTTTAGTGGGGAGTCAGCCTATACCCAGGAGGGAGGCCGTGATTTATTGTGACTCACACTCTTGTGGGGAGTCGGTCTAATTGTGACTCACTTTAGTGGGGAGTCAGCCTAGACCTATGAGGGAGGCCGTGATTTATTGTGACTCACACTCTAGTAGGGAGTAGGTCTAATTGTGACTCACTTTAGTGGGGAGTCGACCTAGACCCAGGAGGGAGGCCATGATTTATTGTAACTCACACTCAAGTGGGGAGTTGTAATGGAGTAATATAGAGGAGTAGGATGGAGGGATCACTTGTGCATTCTTGAATATTTATTGGAAAACCTTAATTTTGTTTGAATATAGTATATTAACACTGCTTCACTGACTTATAATCCCATATTGTATATTTTATGAATTAATTATTGGTTACTAGGACTTTATTTCTCATCCTATCGATAATTATTTTTTTCAGGAGAGGAATTTAGTGGTTTGAGATGTAAAGGGAAGGGGCCAACAGTTTGATAGTAGCTATCACTGTAGACTTAATAATTAAGCTATTTTAAGGAGAAAATATATATTGCCAGACTTTAGGGCTTGCATACTCTGATTTGCTTTTATCCTTGTAGTTATGTCGTAATATTCTATCTATGGTTAACAATTTGTCTTTTGACATCTCTAACTTGTTATGTATCCATTTAAGTATTATTTATAGACCGAATGTTTAAGGGGGAGACTTACATATCGTTGACTCTTGTGGCTTTTAAGGGTGACTTGTGGGCGAGTTTTGTACCCTGGGTCGGAATGATACTGTGAATTGTGAAATGTTTATGGGCTAGGTGTCTCACCCACAACTTTTGTACCCTGAACCTTGAGGATTTAATAATTAATTATTTTAAATATCTGGGTTGTTTGAGATTGCAAATGGTATCAGAAGGGATTACGAGTTACATAATTAATCATGAATATAATATATGATTAAAATTGTTTAGGGGATTACATTAATGGTATCAGAGCTGAGGACGGCTTTTCTGTTGGTGGGGAGAGTGTCACGCCAAGCGCTGCTAGAGACCTAACACCCTGAGGGACCCGGAGTGGGTGAAGGGAGAAGGGAGACGCAGTAGGCAGGGTGCGCTCATAGTCCCACATCAGTTAGACCCGTCCAAAGTAAAGGCCATATATGTGGTCAGGGTGTGACCTTTGATATCCGAGACGCCTTTTGGGATACTTTGGGATCCCAAGGGGGCAAAACCTTGTGCTCACAAGCAGCTAAACAGAGATAATACCTCAGGATGTTACACAGTCTCCCCCACATTTGTTCTTCATCATCTAATCATATAGAAAATAGCCCAAGTTCACAAGAACAAGAGAAAGGAAGGGTACAACCTTGTTATGGAGGCTTATGGCTCTCATTGTATAAGCGGAGACGATTGGCTCGAGTGTGGAAATATCCACCATAACCATCCTTCAATTTGTAAGCCCTCTTACCACGCTTCGCTACTATTTCTAGGGGACCAATCCATATCTCCTTAAATTCATCATTATTCATGGTAGAGTAATGAGGCATATAATCTATGACAACAATCAAAATAACAAGAATGAATGGTAAGGTGCTAAAGAAAATATTATTTTAATTATTTAATATTTTTTATTTTTTTAGTTTTCTATATCTAAAATGGAAATGCAACAATGCACAAAAATCTTTGTTTTGCTTTTTATTCAAAATTTTCATTTTTTAATTTTTATATTGGTTTTTCCTCATAAATATTTTTATCTAGTATCCCTAAAAAAAATACTCTAATCAATTTCATAATTAACACTCTATCACCTAGTAGCTCCAGGCTCCCGGGCAACGGCGGCCAAATTTGATTAGCCATGTCATGGGACAATCAAATAAAACTAAGCTAAATGCAATATAGTAGTACTAACTTAGGCTGATCTCTACACAGAGTCTATATTTAATTCCTATGTAATCTGGTGCAAATAACAAATTAAACAAGAAGTATGTGAAGTGTGTGCCATTTATCTAATTAGACTAAAAGAGCTAATTATTTATACTTTTTTTATGATGAAATGGATGAAGGGAGCCTCCTTCATGAATGACTTAGCCAATTTTCCTAGTTAAATAAGTTTAGTTACACCTTACTAGCCAATTACTAGTGAAGAAAACTTATAATCAACACCAGTAAAATTTAGTTAGATACCTAGATTTCCTCAGTTCACTAGACATGTCTTATGAGGCCGGCTCACATTGGATTCATAAAGGTCCTCTCACTATCAACTAAATTGAGAGCTTTGAAAACATGAATTATCAACTACAATGAACAATAGATCCACAAGGCAATCATGATTCATTATAGGAAAATCCAATACAAGTATCAATATCTTGATTACACATACCAGTAATTATCCTCAACCACATATATGAATCACAGACACATATAAACTATAATCAAAATACACAGAAAGTGGATATTAAAATTAGGAACAACCTAACTTTCGTATTAGCTCAAAAACTTCAAAAAGTTTCATCAAATCATCAAGGAGTTGAGTGATAAGATGCTCATGACTAGGGAACGACTGTATCAAGCCTCGTGTCCTCTCACTGTCATGGCAACCAGACCTGGGAACATGGTGAGCAAAAAAGAAGATGACGGACTGGAATGAGACGAAGGTGGGGATGACGAATTGGAAAATGATGGAGATAAAGTGGTGGAGTGAGGCGGAGATGGAATGTGTGGTGGAATGGAAGGAGAGGTGAGTGGAGGATGGAAAGAGATGGCGTATGGGTGAGTAATGAGTGTAGTTGGAATGGGTGGTGGTAAAAAATGGAAAGATGATGAGACATATAACAAAAGAAAGGCGAGAGAATGTTGGAAAAGGACGAAAAATGTGGAGATGGAGGGAGAGTTGTAGGGTGATGGAGGTATGTGTATTGAATTGGAGGTGATTAGAGAGGAGTTAAATAAGAGAGAAGAGTGTGTGAAAAATGAAGGTGACGTGATGGAATTAAGAAATGGAGAGATGATGTAAAGAATGAATGTAAAAGGATGAAAACGTGGGTGATGTTTATGAAAAGCGAGATGAGTGGAGAGAGAGGATTGGAAAAGGCTAAAAAGGAGGACGTGACATGGTGAGAGAATAATGCATGGAAAAGATGGTGTGTATGTTGGGATTATGCTAAGGTGAGTGGGTAATTTGAATGTTGTAACCGAATAAGGAAGAGAGAAAGACAAAGGAGTTACTGTGACAGACAATTCTCTTCCAG
>JANTPZ010153444.1:7297-28417 GCA_025593235.1 Vachellia pachyceras | reverse complement strand
CTATACAGGTATGCTGTAACAACATCTATTAAATGCATGTCAAGTTTTTTATGCACTGCCAGATTGATTAAATATCTGAAAATAGTTGCATCCATCACAGGAGAATATGTCTCCTTATAATATATTCTTGGTTTTTGCGAAAGACCTCGTGATAATATGTTGTAAATTAAATGTAAATAGACAAACGAGAAGATAAAGTTTGAGAGGAATGAGAAACTTTGAGAGGAATTCTATTCAACTTTTTGGATGTATTGTATAACATGTACAAAGCCTTATTTATAGGCCTCTAAGTGTGACCTTAAAGAGTTGTGAGCAATGAATTGTACAATCAATATAGATGAATATACATTGTGACCTTTTGTATATATTGTGAACCTTTGTACATGCATTGTAACCCTTTATACATTAAATACATCTTTAGTTTCTTAATAAAAATTTATGTATAATATTTATGATTTAGAAAGTCAAGAGTATATGAACATCCACTCTTATAATGTATCTTTTTTTTTTGGTAAAGTACGGGGCTAGGCCCTTCATATTATTTCATAATAGCTCTTGGGTAAACAGACCCGACAAAGTCATTATACAAATGAATCAAGAGACCACGAGGAGGATTTTCAAACACAATGACCTCCTCACTATTGGTTAAGCTGAGGTTTGCTAAAAAATCTGCACTCCTATTACCTTCTCTATATATGTGCATAAATTCAACTCTATGAAAACTATCTAACTCGTACTTTACAGCTTTCAGTAGGCTTGAGTTCAGTCTCTCACCTTCCATAATGCCTTCTAGGAGCTGCACAACTGTACTGGAGTCGCTTTCCACTTCTATGTTGCAGATGTTCTGCATCCTGGCTAATTGAAGGCCAGTTATAATTCCCCATAGTTCGGCCTTTAAGGCTGAACATTTGCCAAGCCTCCTTGCAAACCCCTGCATCCATCTCCCATCGCAGCCCCTCAACAGCCCACCACAGCCTGCTAGTCCTTCGTTCCCTCTCGCTGTCCCATCTGCATTTAGCTTTATCCATCCTTCCTTCGGTGCTTTCCAGCTAACTTGCACCACTTGCTTCCTCATTCCGTTTTCAGTGTATTTCCCCATCACCTTTTCAACTTCAAAAACATACTTTTCTATGACAGCTGTTTGGTCTATTGGCAATTCAAAATCAGCTTCAAATATGCTTTTGTTTCTCCAAGTCCATAGGTGCCAACATGCTACTCCAAATAGGGTGGCCCATCTGGTGTTTCTGCTATTCAGGTTCATGCTAAACCATTCTTTATCTCTTAGTTGATAAAAATCAGATTCAGTTCCAACCCATTGCTCCCACATACCTTTTGCTCTAGAACAATCCCTCAACACATGCATTAGATCCTCGGCTTCCCTATTGCATCTGTAGCAATCTGCGCTTCCCCCTATAATTCTGCTCCTTCTTTCTGCAGTCAATAATCTGTTCTGAGCAGCAAGCCACATGAAGACTTGTATCCTTCTTGGTCCCTTCCATCCCCAAATTTTCTTCCAAAAGGGATCAACAGGTTCCTGCTCATTCTTCAAAAATTTATACATGTCTGCTACTACATATTTATTCTTCAAGGAGGCTCCCCATTTAATTTCGTCTTCTCCATATTCCTTCCTTGGTGGTGGAATAGCTAGTATGAGGTTCTTGGCTTCAACAGGGATTAAGCCGTTCAATCTTTCCAGGTTCCATTCCCCATTCATATTTACCCAGTCCTTCACTACACATGTTTTTTCTTCCTCTTCTATCCTTCCAATACTTTTTTCAACTAATTTCTTTCCATCATCCAGCCATTTATCTTCCCAGAACTTTATCTTTTCACCATTTCCCACCTCCCAATGTATATTACTAACCAGTTGAGGCCATATTCTTGCTAAGTTCCTCCACAGGTCTGAATCAGAATTCTTTGCTATGCAGTATTCACTCAATTCTGCCTTTCTCTCATACTTTGCCCTTAATACCTGGGAGCATAAACTCTTTGGTTCTGTGAGTATATTCCAGCCAACCCTTCCCAGTAGGGCGTCGTTCATGATTCCAACGTCTTTCAGTCCATATCCACCCCTTTCTTTTGAAGTGCATATTTTTTCCCACCCTATAGCATGTATTTTCCTCTTGCCATCTTCATTGTTCCAGATGAAGTCTCTCTGCATTTTTTCCATTTGCTGCCGTACTCCTGCAGGAATGTGTGTGTGCTGCATGTGGAATACTGCCATTTGATTAGAAACTGAGCTCACTAGTGTCAGTCTTCCAGCCAAGGAGAGCGTTTGCCTTTTCCACCCACTCAACTTGTTTTGCATTTTATCTATCAAATAATGAAACTTCCCCCTTGAACTTCGTCCCTTTGTTATATAGGCACCTAAGTATCTACCTAGCTCATCCATTTTCTTAAATCCAGACAAGTTGCATATTTCGTTTTGCACTCTCCTGCTCGTGTTTTTTGAGAAGTAGATACTTGTCTTCTCAGCATTTATTTTTTGCCCAGATATATTGCCAAATTCCTCTAGTACATTCAGCACAATGCTCATTTGATCCAGATTGGCTTCACAAAATAATAGTAGATCATCCGCAAATAGTAGATGTGATACTGCTGTGCCCTTTCTTCCCATTTTCAAAGGTTGCCACTCCCCTTCACTGACTTTATCTGCAATTAAATGTGATAATTTCTCCATGCCTAAAACAAATAGGTAGGGAGAAAGTGGATCTCCTTGTCTCAATCCTCTGGAAGGCATAAACTCATCCTTTTTCTCTCCTTCCCAAATTATAGCCATTCTGGTGGTGGTAATACACATCATCAGTGCTTTGATTACATTCTTGTCAAACCCAATTTCAGTCGTAACTTTTTCAAGGAACTCCCAAGACATTCTGTCATATGCCTTCTCTAAGTCTATTTTAATTGCCATATATCCCTTTTTTCCTTGCATTCTGCTCATTGTATGGGTCATTTCCTTTGCTATCACTATATTCTCTTGTATACTTCTTTTTGGGACAAAACTGGTTTGGTATGGGGAAACTAGTTTGTCCATTAGAGGCTTAAGTCTATTAACCAACAGCTTTGCAAAACCTTTGTATAACACATTACACAGAGCAATGGGCCGGAATTGACTTACAGTTTCAGGTTGATCCACTTTTGGTATTAACACTAGTAGGGTGTTGTTAATCTCCTTCAGCCTTTCTGGGTGTTCCCATACTTCTTCCATGAACTTTACCACTGAGCTTCCTACTATGTTCCAATTTTGTTGGTAGAATGCTGCTGGAAAGCCATCTACCCCAGGTGATTTATAGCTTCCCATTTGAAAGAAAGCTCTCTGCACCTCATCAGCTCTAATCCTTCTATTCACCCTGTTTATCTCTTCTCTTCTTACCTTCCCCCACTTCTGTTTTGTGTCTTTCCATTCCCTTTCCCTTCTTTCCTCCTTGAATAAGTTTGTAAAGAAGTTCTGAAATAACTTTGCTATCTCCTCTTCCTCTTCTATCCATTCCCCTTCATTATTTTTCAACATTCTCACCTTGTTTCTTCTTCTTCGTATGAGGGTCTTTGTGTGGTAGTATTTTGTGTTTCTGTCTCCTTGCCCTAACCATATGCTTCTGGACTTTTGGAACCATTTCACTTCTTCTTGTTTAAGTGTTTCGATCAGCTCACTCTCCAACTCCTTCTCAAGTATAGCCAGATATGGGTTTCTGCTTTTTTCTCTACTGTTTTGTATTCCATACAGTCTATTCATAATTCTTTTTTTCCTCTCCTCAATCTTCCCAAACACTTCCACGTTCCAGTTTTCGAGATCCCGCTGCAATCTTACCAGTTTCATATTCGTCTCTTCACTTCCATTCCAGCTCTCCTGTAGCAGCTTTCCAAACTGATCATGTAGTTGCCACGCTGCTTCAAATCTGAAGAGTTTCCTTCCTTGCCTGTAGCTTTCTGGTTGTGTGTCTATGATCAACGGATGATGGTCAGAACACACTCTTGCCCCTACCTTAACCACAGCATCCCCAAAACGTCTCTGCCACTGAGCATTACACAGGCATCTGTCGAGCCTTTTATACACTCGCTCCAACCCTTCCCATTGAGGTCCCTTCCATGTGAAGAAGGGGCCTTTAGCTTCTATATCAATTAGTTCTACCTCTTGTATCCATTCTCTAAATTTTCTGCATCTGGTCTCATTAATTCTTCCTCCTCCTTGTTGCTCTAGTGGGGTTTTTATCTCGTTGAAATCCCCAGCTAGCATCCAACATTCATTAATGCCTTCAGCAATGCTCTGTAACTTTCCCCATATAGCTTGTCTCCTCTGTTCATTCGGATTGCCATAGACAGCTGTGAATAGCATTTGTTCCCTCTCTGTCTTCAATCTACAGTGTATGAATTGGTCATCATTAACTATCTCCTCTATTCGTACATCCCCTTCTTCCCACAGCACCCATATTCCTCCTGAAAAACCTTCTGCTTCCCTTACTAGTGAGTTTTTAAACCCCCAGCTTCTTATCACTTTCCTTGCTCCATTGCCACTTATTCTTGGTTCAAGGATAACCATTATATTCGTTCTATATCTTAACTTGTAGTTTTTCAGAACAGCAGCAAAGCCTTTGCTAGCCGCTCCTCTACAATTCCAGACTAGTATCTTCATGAATGTCTCGCTGTTTTAGTGTACAATACAGCAATCTTCCAGCTCAGGTTAGTAATCACCCAAGGAGGTGACTCCCTTTTGCTCCATCACCATCTCAGTGCACTCTATCGGGTCATCTTCGTCATCTATCATCTCATTCTCTCCTGGATCCATGTCTTCCTTTCCCCTTAATATAGCCTCATATCCTCCAGGGTCACTGCTAGCTTCCCCTACTGTTACTGTTTTTTGCACTCTATCCGGTCTCAACTTGTTATCCATTAGCACCTTATTCCTAGCTGGTTGCTCAATCTGACTTGGGATCAGTCTTCCCTTCTGTGCTCCATTTGTTTGCTGCATTGGTTTCTTCCCCCTTACTTCGTTCCTCTCCTTTTCTACTCGTTCTGTGTTTGTATTTACATGTCTTGCCCTTGCAGTCTCTCTCTCCAGTGTTACACTTCCCACTATATCTTTCTTTTGTGCTCTAATTATTTTTTCCCCCATTTTTTCTACTTTTTGGAGCTGCACGTTTGTTTTATCACTCAGTACTTCCTTCCCTCTTTTCTCCTCTACCTCCATGCTCTCTGCTTCTGGTTCCTCTTCTTCTAAGACAGCAAAGCGCGAGCCTCTTTGGTTGTATGGCACTCTGTTTATTGTCTTTCCTTGCCTGCGTTGTCGCTGGACCGTTTTCCAAACCTCTACATTTTCTTCTACCATTGTATTCTTCTCCACTTCGTCTACATTCATGCTCCTACTAACATCCGTTCTGTCACTCTGCTTCTTGGTTTTGTCACATTGCTCTTTTTGGTGCCCAAACATTCCACACTTCTTGCATAACATACCCATGCTCTCATACACTACACTCAATACTTGCTCTTCTACTACAAATTCAGGAACCAGGGGTTTGGTTAAGTCAAGTTCTATACACATTCTTGCAAATTTTCCCCTTGTCCTTTTCGCTGTGTGGATGTCTAAACGGATCGCCTTTCCAATTGCATTTCCCAGGTTTAAGAGGAATTTCTTATCGAAAAAAGGAGCTGGTAGGTCAGGAAATCTTACCCAAGCTACCATGGTCTCTATCTTCTCCTTCCTCGGGTTGAACTCTGGGTGCCATCTTGCCACATTTAGGTAAGCATCCGTCACGACCCATGGCCCCCCCGTAAGTGCTTCTATGTAGTCCTCATTCCTTTGGAAGCTGACTAAGAAAAAGTCATTCTCTATGTCGAATATTTCGATTTCCCCTCTCCTAGACCATAGCTGCTTCAATTTGCTTACCATGAAACTGTAGGAAGGTTGCCTCCCCATAAGCTTGACTATCAACGTCCTTTTGAATGGCTTTTGCAGACGTTCCATTTCCCTCTCGACGATTGTGAATCGCGGGCACAGGGGATTGGTGTGATCGACTGTGATTCCATCATACGGATTCAGGACATTCTCAAAATCAGTTCCAGCTCCATAGTCGACTTCCTCTTCTTCCTCTTCATCCCGAGCCCACTCCCACCAACACTGTTGTGAGTCCACATTCTGCATCAACGATTCCCTGTACGACTTCGGCGAGTGTTGCGCTCTTTCCCTGTCCATCCATCCTTCTTCTCTCGCCTTCAGGGTTTGTTCTCCTGAAAATTCTTTTCCAACCACTCTAATCTTTTTTCTTCGATCAGCGTCTTCTTTCTCCTCGTCCATCCCTTTTCTCGATTCCACTTGTGTTCTTCTTATCCTTTCTTCCGTCTCACTAGCACGACCCTCTCAGTGGCCTTTAGCCGCAGTATGCGATTGAGGCCTCCCTCTTTTCCTCCGTCGCAGTGGGCGACGAAGTCTCTCAGGTCCCCTTTTCTGTGTGTGATAAACCCTAGCAGAGCTTTTTTCTAGTCTTTCGGGAACTATGGTGTGAGGTTCTTTAATGCTTGTCGGCTTCACTTTCACTTTACCCTATTGTCGGCTTATCTTCTTCTTCTTCCTAATACTGCTAATTAATGTTTCTAGTATGCAATTTATTTCTATGTAAGCATAATATATGTTATTTTAGCTAGCAATGTTTTGTCATTTCATTTTTATTTTTTTATCATTTTATTTTTTTTTAAATTTATCATAATATATAAAATAATATATATGAATATGTATTATTTAATGAGATTAATATTCTTTTAAGTCATTTCCACCAAAAGTTTTTTCTCAAATATTTATTTAAATAAATAATCATTTCCATCGTTAAATGACATTTTTTTAGACAGTGCAAGTATACTATATTCATAAACAAGTATTTGGTTTGTTACTCGTTTAATTTTTCGTTGTTACGTACTATTTCTTTATTAGCAATGTAGTGCGGAATATCCGTATTACATCCGAACCAGTGAGATTTAAATTTGATGGATTTAATATTTTATTTTATTATAAACTTATTGATTTTATTTTAATGGGAGAGAATATACAATAAAGATAATTATTTAACAACCAATCTTTTTGAAAAAAATAAAATAAATAGAAGGTTTTTACATTTAAATATTAAAAATATTAGACATCGGTCAATCTAATGAAACATTAAATAAAAAATAAAGATAATATTTCACCTATTAAATTTTAAAATAAAAAATCAAGTTGAAGTTCAAAGTAAGAAATTACATAACAAATAAAAATCTAATTCTAGAATTAATGTTTAGAACAAATTTGAAATCTCCTAGTCTCATTATCCTAAGAGTATACCCCAAATGGGATTTAGGTAATGGGGGTGATTTTGTAGGTTTTATTTCTGTCCTTATATGTCTCTATTTATTATTATGATTACTATATTTTTCTCAAACAAATAAAATCTATTTAATAAAATTGAAAAAAACCATAATATTTCATCCCTTTTTAAAAAAAAATCTGACAAATTATCATTGATGTACCTGAGGTGCCCAAAAAGAAACTACCAAGCCTTGCTCTCGAGTCCTCCCTAAGAACCCACTTGTGTGTAAATTAGCCTATTTTAAAATCAATATATCTATCAAATGTGTTCCACCTTTCGGCTCATGGTTTCTCGGCTCCAAAATGACTTCAGACACAAAACACTGTTAATAAGGATTTCTGGCTCATTGTTTCAGCTTCCTCGGACTCCGTGTTGGTGGGATTATATCTTCCGTGGGTCAACAAGAAAATCTGATAAACCAAAATAAAGTCACCCCTCTTTCTTTTTTCCTTTTCTATCTCTTTTGTCCTTTCACCTATCCTGCACACAGTAGCGCAATAATGCCTACAAGCTGAGTTAAAATAAAGCCAAGGAAAATAAAGCCTATCCTGTACACAGTAGACCCTATCCTGTACACTCTAGCAAAATAAAGCCAAAATAAATCCAAAAGAGCTTTGCTTTTTCCCCTTGCTTTTTAACTTTTACCTCGCTTTTTAACTTTTAAAAATATTATTACGCCCACAAACTTCGTCATAGTCTGCCCTGCTTGAATAACTGTCATAGTCTGCCTTTTGACTTTTATCTCTCCCACCCAACACGCCACAAGCTTCAACACGCCATACGGAAAACTTTCAAATTTTAAATCCCGCGCCATTTTATTCACTCGACCCAAGACATACTCCGCTCCCTCTCTGACTAATAAGCAAAACACGGAACTATTGATCAAAGAAGAAGACGACGAGGTTGAAGAAGAATAGAAAGAAGATAGGGCATCTGGTAGGTATTTATTCAATGCACCGAGTTGGGTGGTATTTATTCAATGCACCGAGTTGGGTGGTATTTATTCAATGCACCGAGTTGGGTGGTATTTATTCAAGCATCTGGGACGCATTTCTTTTCTATGCCTCAACCACTTCCTTCTTTCTGTCTTGCGACTATGATTTTCATTTCAGTGGTCGGGCGAAGATTCTATTTTTCGTTGTGATGGTTGACTAAAAGTTTGAAAGCGCTTCGGCATTTCAGGTTTGTCCAAGTCGGTAATATGATCCTGGCGTTAATTTATTTTTCAGTGTTTATATTCTGTGTTAATAGCATAAGTGGCTGAGGCATAGAAAAGAAATAGGATTAGGGTTCTTTTCTTTTGTTCTTTTAGATGAGGTGCTTGAAATCTCCAGATAAAGCTGATAAAAAGGGGTGTAGAGAGGAATTAGAAGAAACAACCATTGGATTCAGATGATGGTATGCTCCTGCAACCTTACTTATGTTACATATCACCATATCTGATACATGTAATATTATGTGTTATTACACACTAATTTCTAGCTTCAGCAATATATTATATGTCACTAATCTTTCCAGCAAAAGTTCTTTAAGCCTTCGAGGCATTTGTTATTTTCTTTTTGCTTTCTATCTCTGTTTTCTTTCACGTGAAAAGTTATATAAATGGAGGTGGCAAAAAGAATATTGCCTTTTTCTTCCGTTCATTTCAGTATCTTGCGACTATGATTTTTCGTTTCAGTGGTCGGGCGAAGATTCTATTTTTCATTGTGATGGTTGACTAAAAGTTTGAAAGCGCTTCTACCTTGCATGAAAAAAATTCTATTTTTCGTTGTGATGGTTGACTATAATTGTGATGATTTCGTCTCTGCTGACGAGAAAAAATTTTTGATCATTGATTCTACAAATAATGTTACTCTATTCCAGATAATGCAGCAGAAATATGGTGCCTACGTTGAGAAAGATGGGGTGGGAATTAAAGGAAAAATCAAGCTTACTGGATTTAAAAATGGAGACATTGATCTTTCAAAGTCATTGTGAACCTACCAGGTATGTGTTTAATATTTAAGTTCAGTATTCTCTATGTTGGTCAAAAAGTATTCTCTTTGTTAGCTGATAAAAAACTCAAATGCCCGAGTTTGGATTAGAAGTAAAGAAATTGAAACAGTATAACAGTAGTTATAGAGAAGGTCACCGATGTGTCCCGAGTTTGTATTTTTTGTTATTTTGGTTGATGCTCGCTGTCAAACTCGTAGCCTACTGTTTAAATATCTGGCTTTAAATCACAAGGAGCCATGATAGCTTAGCTGCATTTTCTTTTCCAACGGGTTTTATCGTGACTTCCCTTCTTAATCATAGCAAATCATATCCTTTGGGTAATAAGTTACTTCAGGGGCATAATTCTATGTTCAGTACTTCAATATTGTTTAATTTTGAATTTTGAAGCAACATAGTAATTTTAGAATTTTAATGATTTCAATTTAACTTAGACATTATTTATTTACTCTCAAAATCATAATTTTATGATATAAATTTTATATCTTTTATGTTAAAAATTATATTTATGTCATCCTTAAAAATGTTAATGAATCTTACGATTCACAATACGAAATGATTCACAATTTAAAAAATAGGTTTTCCGATTCACGATTCGTATCCCGATTTGATAACCTTGGTTATTGTCATGTATTTTATTATCCACATTTGTATGGTACTCCTTCAGGATGGTTTGGAGAGAAGGGACTTGAAGGAAACTGAGATCTTCAATGTGGTTGCTGAGCTGGCCTGAATCCCAGTAAGCATCTTGGCTCTGTACATCAGTTTGGTTTTGTCCTACGAGGGTCATGTTGGTTGTTAATATTTTCCTTCTGTCTATCTCCTCTCTCACCGACCTCAATTCTTGAGTTTGTGAATCATATCAATACATGATGTATTTATATGGCCATTAGTTACCAATTATTGCTCTATTTAGATGGCCATTAATTGATTTTCACACACAATCTACACTATCTGCTCAAATATGATGATCAACTGCATGTATGGGTTGTCCTTATTGAATTGAAAATTACTGTTGATTGACCAAGTCTACTGTAGATTTAATAATGGCTACAAGGAAAGGAAGATTAGAAAGTAATGAAGGGGTTCATGGAATTCTATTTAATTTTGAAATATATGCTCAAGGACCACAAGGTATGAGCTTCATTACAGGTTACATATAAATAGTGAAGTTTTCTGTAGCTTTGATAGTAACATAATGTTGATTGATATATTTGATTAATAATGGCTCTAAATGTTTTTGTATGGTTCGCTTTAGTTTTGTATTGACTTCAATAATTATAAATTATAAGCTTTCCGTGTAACGCACGGGGAGCACTTCTAGTTTATGATAAATGTTTCATCACGTAACTGTGAACTTATGATAATACAGTTAAAATAGGTAATAGATATATAGGGGAATCATCATAAGGTCTCAACAATAATTAAGGATTATGTAATGGCAAATTCTAGAGAAGGAATTGATAACATGTTTCTACTTGTTTACTTGTTTGGTAGCTTTGATAATAAAGTGTTTTTTTTCCTTCTGGAGATGAGTTTTTCATCTTGTTCAAATAAAATTGAGGACTAAATTTTTTTCATTCTTTGATTGAATTCCTTATTATTTTTTAAAGTATTAATCTTGATAAGAGATATTTTTGGGCATGGTGAGCAACATGAGACAATCTACACAATCTTATGAATCCAATATAACAGAAGAACAATTCATTGTTATGTTTTTTTAAAGTGTAAATTACATTTTTATCATGTTAATTGATACCATGTAATAATCTATATGATTTGTTAGTTGCTGGGACTGATACAACATCAAGTACGGTGGAATTGGCGGTGGCGGAGCTATTACGTAATCCAGAGAAACTACAAAAACTCAGAAAGGAGCTTCAGTATGTCATAGGTAATGAAGAAGACATTATTAAAATGGAAGAATCACATGTCGCAAAGTTGCCAATTCTTCGCTTGCACCCACCAGCTCCATTGTTAGTACCTCGCAAGGCACTATATGATGCAGAGACTTGTGGCTTCACGGTGCTAAAAAATGCACAGATTCTAGTCAATGTATGGGCTATGGGAAGAGACTCAACCATATGGTGTAACCCTTATCAATTCATGCCTGAGAGATTTTTGGAGAGTGGAATCGATTTCAAGGGTCATGATTTTGAACTCATTCCTTTCGGAGCAGGTAGAAGAATTTGTCTTGGATTTCCATTGTCTTTCAGATCAGTTCACTTCATGTTAGCTTCTCTCATCCACAAGTATAGTTGGAAGCTACCAGAAGATCTCCATGTTCATCCTCTTAGAGCAATTCCAATCAAAGTTTAGTTGTGCTAGCTAAGATTATTCAAATCTCTATAAAAGAATTGTACTGCCCAAGAAATGTTATAAGGAGTACTCTAGCCAATTAAGGATCAAAGTGACCCAAAGATACCCTAGATTCAAGCTAAAAATTAAAATCTTTTGCTTCAGATCGCTGGGTACTATTTCGTTTAACAAGAATGGATTTTTTTAGGAAAACTCTGTAAATCTATAACTTATTCAATACAATTCTAAAATAAGTAGTTCGAGGCTCTATTTGCAGCTCTCGAAAAAAATCTCTGAAGGAAAAATAAGAGCACCAATAAACAAGACACCACGAAGCATGGCTCGTGTTGCTAGCATTGAAGGAGATGCATTAGATTTTTAAGATATTTTGCCAGAGAGGTAGTTGCATTGAATTAATGGAGTGCGACAGTAAAATATCTTTTGAATATCCTAAAATCATTATGGTGATATAAATAAAAAAATGACATATTGTTATTAGTCTGAAATTTGAAATTTCACAATTTAAAGGAAAAGACTAAACTACCCTTAAGTATTTTCTATCCTATGCAAAATGTCACACCATCGTCATCTTCATTTGTTATTGTAGTTGTAGGAGAGGGAGGAGAGCAACTCACGCTAATAGAAGAAGAGACCTTCGTCGCCTTCTTCATCTTCGTCCACTGTCCTCACCTTCGACAGGGAAAGAGGACAACAAAAGCACAACACGAAGTGGGAGAGAACCTAACGCCCAGCACCTCCTTTTCTTCCACCGTCGCATGTGTCTTCATCTTCTTCTTTCTAAGACTACTCTCTCAGTCACACCTTCACTCTACACTATTGTCGGATTATCATCTTCTTCATCCTAATACTGCTGATTAATGTTTCTAGTATGCAATTTATTTTTATGTAAGCATAATATAAGTTATTTTAGCTAGCAATGTTTTGTTATTGTCATTTTTATTTTTTTTTATCATTTTATTTTTCTTAAATTTATCGTAATATATAAAATAATATATATGAACATGTATTATTTAATGAGATTTATATTCTTTTGAGTCATTTCGACCAAAAGTTTTTTCTCAAATATTTATTTAAACAAATAATCATTTACATCACTAAATGACATTTTTTTGATAGTGCAAGTATATCAATTATTTTAATGGGAGAGAATATACAATAAAGATAATTATTTAACAACCAATCTTTTTGAAAAAAATAAAATAAATACAAGGGTTTTACATTTAAATATTAAAAATGTTAGACATCGGTCATTCTAATATAATGAAACATTAAATAAAAAATAAAGATAATATTTTACCTATTAAATTTTAAAATAAAAAATCAAGTTGAACTTCAAAGTAAGAAATTACATAACAAATAAAAATCTAATTCTAGAATTAATGTTTAGAACAAATTTGAAATCTCCAAGTCTCATTATCGCAAGAGTATACCCCAAATGGGAGTTAGGTAATGGGGGTGATTTTGTAGGTTTTATTTCTGTCCTTATATGTCTCTATTTATTATTATGATTACTATATTTTTCTCTTACAAATAAAATCTATTTAATAAAATTGAAAAAAAAACCATAATATTTCATCCCTTTTTTTTTAAAAAAAAAATCTAATAAATTATAATTGATGTACCTGAGGTGCCCGAAAAGAAACTACCAAGCCTTGCTCTCGAGTCCTCCCCATGAACCCACTTGGCAAAAACTGCAAAGGGTCATTATTCTCAGCACCACCAGTATCAAACTTACTTGGAGGCTTATGAACCCATAGGAAATTCTGGCCACTCAGCTCAAGTCCCATTGCCAGCTCATCCGATTGCTCATGGGATAGGGCCCCACCACTCCCAAAGCATACATAAACCACAGTTAGGTGGCTTAATTTTTTTTGGTATAAACCATCATGTATCATAGGGTATCCTGGGTTCATTGTTCACCCCAGACTAATCCAGACCCCCCGCGAGAAGACCTTATGGTGGTAGCAAGGTACCGATGGGACAACGTCTTTGAGGTTGCGTTAATTATCACGACTGTCACTCCTCAGGGTTCGAATACTCGCCCTGAGGAATGCTGGTAATAGCCCTTACCAACTCTACCAAGCGCTCATTGATGCCCGACAAGTAGGATTTGGGTATATAGGTGGGTGCCATGCTTCAGTTGGGCCTTTTCCCTTTTTTCATAAATGTAAATATTTTTTAAATAAGTATGGTACAATTTAAATGGGCTCACACCTTTCGGCTCAGTCTCCTCCTCATCTGGTCCAAAACGTGATCAAGATTTTTTTTGCTTGAACAGATTGATGGCCCGATTTTTATTGGGCCCAGATTCTTTTTTGTTCAGCCCAATCTTCTTCCTTACTGAAACGCACGGTTTCAATTTTTTTAACAAATGGGAAATAACGCCGTTTAGGCATCAGGAGTTTTCTTCAACCTCCAGCCTGGTTAACATGAGACCCATATCCTGAACTGGGTTGGCTCCGTCCTCCGTCAGACCCGTAACTTCCCTCCTCCGTTACTTCACCGTCCGAACACCGTTTCAAGTGTTCTTGGTGTCATTTTGTTTGTTTTTTTCCGAAATCTACACAATGTGACCAACTTTATGGACTAAAACTGTTGTTTTTCAGAGACACATTCTCAAAAAAACAAAAAAATTAGTTGTTTAATAAGGCATATCAATGTTTTCCTCCACTGTTTCTTCTTGTTTTTGGGTTCCAATATTTTGGATTTTTCCTATTTGGCAGATTCATAATAGTTTTATGGCCTAAAACTTTGATTGTCTTAAAATATTATCTCAAATCCGAAGCGCACACTACTCAACAAAAATATTTGATTTCCTCTGTGAGAAGCAAATCTAAGTCGCATATAAAACCATGAGGAGAGCAATAATCAATTATCAAAAGCACAGAAATACTAAAATGGGCAAGGAATGATAACATAGGAGAAGAAAAAAATTATCATCATGAAATTTTCATTTTTGCCTTTAAAAATGAACATGTGCTCTGATACCACTGGTATATTTGGAATCATTTGACTCACTGAGTAGCCACATGGGAATTGGAGCTCTTCGGAGTAAAATTAAGTTACATATCAAATGACACCGAAGGAGAGGAGAAGAAAGAATGCAGAAAAAAAAGGCATGAGAGAATGCCATGGGGGAGTTTCCATTTTTATGTATATAAAAGCTGACTGCATTGTATCCGTTTGAGAAAGCGGTAGAGAAATACTTTTATATAAGGCAAGGTAAATATATGAAAGAGATTATCTTATTTTGCTGAAAAATACTGTGGAAACGTGCGTTTGACTTTTACAATCACTCCATCAAACAAGCCCATTATCACATTTAATGCGAATGAGTAGTTACCAAGATTTGAAATTCAAAAACTTAAAGAGAGAATAAACCCTGTTAACCCATATTATTTGTCTATTTTCATTTCTGCCTCAATCCAAATGGGTTTGGACCTTAATCCACAAAGGATGAATTATTATATTTCACCAATTGGCATAACATCACAATTTTTATGAAAAATTGTGAAGTAAGTGATCATATTTCAAGTAACAAAAAAAAAAAACATAGATACCATGGTATCTTCAACCGTAAAATTTTTGTAACAATATTTCACATTTCATCTTAAGAACTATGGTAATGATCTACCATATCTCCGTCTCTTTATATTTTACTTTTTTCATTTTAAAAGTGAAATATCTGGCATTATATATTCACTTTCAGTAGTGATTTGATTTAAAATTTCAACGGATTTATTTTAATGAAAAATTGAAATGAAATGGTGTATTATTAATGTGCTCAAGTTAGAATATCACCCCTTTGAACAAAATTTTCTGCAAGTATTGACATCAAAAACAGAGTTTCAATTAAGAGATAACTACTGCGAGTGTTGACACAAAAGTTCCACTTTAATCGTCCAACAAAACACACTCGAAGTGTAGGAGACACACAAATACAAATGGAATTACAAAACAAAAGTTACATAATCCTCAAAATATGTAAGATAATTACTACGGAACAAAGCTACGCGGCAATGACACAAAAAAATTGATCTCTTATCATTTAAAGGTCAAATTTAAAACTTAGTATTATGCAAAATGTAACACAACCTCAAAGTCAAACTCTGAAGAGCTTTAAGTGTCATGTGTAATTTAATTAGTAATTTAGCTCACAAATTTAGTTGCAAAGCAAGACTATAAAAAGCATGAGTGTTTCTTAATCAATGAAAGAAAGTATATATTTGGATTTTAACGATTAAAGAACCAAAAGTTACAAAGTAAGCGCGGAAGGGAGTAATGGTTGAAATGCTTCGCAAGAGTTATGACTCTGCATCCTTAACTTTTACTCATGTAGACTCATTTTATCCTCACAGACTAGTAATGGGATCAACATAGAATGAAATCGGCCTCTTCCAAAAAGAATATTGACAAATACTAATCAAATACCATTCACAACAATTAGATCAAGCAATTAACCGATTACAAAATCTGACTGAAGCTATTCTCAATCAAGAAGTTCACCTCCGAGGCCAAACTCAGTAAATCCAGTCACAGAAATCTAATTAAGAGTGGTGAAACCAAAATCTATTCCACAATCACCAATAATCTAATAAATCATTACAAAACAGAATTGGTCAAGGAAATATTGAAAACTAAATGAAATCCCTATCAAATCAAATGCTTAGGCTTTGGTTACAGCTCCTAGGTAAGGAGAGGAATTAGTCAACCATAAAAAAGGTAGCAAAAGCGAGCTCAGTTCCACAATAAGCCATGGCGAAAGACGAAGGCGGCAAGAACAGTGGCGAGGCCGGGAGAGTGACAATCTGCATGAAGTAGACGGTGTGTGTGTGTGTAATTATCAATGTAAATTACCCCTCTCATAATAAATTAGCTTGATTTTGTTTTGCCTTCATCACACACACACACACACACACTATATACATACCTAATCTTTGCTTGATAATTACACCGGTAATTTACATTGATCTTTAGCTATTTCATTGATAAATATCTCACATTAGTTTATAAATACTAGACATTTCAAAGAAACATACACTACTAAAAAAGGGTATTTAACAGCGGCTGACAAAACCGTTACTAAATTATGAATTTTGTAGTGGTTTTAGGTCAAAGCGCTACTAATATGTGATGAGAATCTAGAGTAGAATTTTGTAGCAGTTAAGGAACCGCTACTAAATCGAACTGCACATTTGTAGCGGTTTTTCTACAAACTTGCAGCGATTTCAATAAATGCAAATCGTTGCCAAAGCAAAAGGTTGTCAGTGGCTGCGGTTATGGCACTACTAGAAAAATGTCATTTAGCGATGGAAAAATCCATAACTAAATGGCTAGTTCCCTTAACAAAAATTCCATTTAGCGACGGAAAATATTAGCGACCCTCGTTTTAGCAACAGAAAATAGCTAAATCACATTATTCTAGTAGTGTGGTAGCGGTTATCATAATCGCTTCTGATTTGTGTCCCAATTTGCAGCGGTTATGAGGATAAATTGTAAAGTTGAAATGACCATTGATGAATTAATCAAAGAATCTTAAGAGCTACTGAAAAGAAAGTTAGATAGCCCGTCATAATGATACAGATTATGATAAATAGAGAAAGAAGATATATGGCACACCCCAAATAGTAAAGGCAAGTAATGTAGAACATAGAGATGCCTTGGGCAATGAGACTTAAAATAGTGATATTTCACTATGTTTCTACGCATCGTAGAATGGTGTGATTCTCAGTCCAAGTATGAAAATGAGAAATGAAATTCTCATTAGTAAATGCCACTGCTGAATAAGTAAGAAAGCTAAGAAAGGTTCCCTGATTGGGACAAGGTATGTTGCGTTATGATGAGAAGAGGAAGTACCCAACAGAAAGCATGCAAGAGAATGCTTTAACCAAAAAGTATCTCTCTAGAGTTTGGGATGGTGATTTTCCAATGCTATCACCGCAGTTAGGCATATGCTAAGTAAAATCGCCGCAGTTAGGCGAGCCACTTCCTGATAGACATGAAGAAGAGCAGAACCCTGATAGACGGGGTCAGGTGGGACTAGTCGTCGCAGTTAGGCGAGCTACTTCCTGATAGACAGGGAGAAGCATATTCCCGATAGACAGGAATCAGATAGAACTCCAATGGGAAACCATTGCGAGCTTTTCATGTTGTCCCACAAGAGAAAGAAAGCAGTAAAAGTAGGGCATATGGAATAAACCATTCCCAATACGAAAAGGGAGAAAAGGAGCTAATAACAGTCAGGGACAAAATCCCTTAAATCGTTGGGTAATAGTTAAGCAGTAAGATGAACAGAATGTAAGTCCCCTCTCTGCTACGTCATAGTAATGATCAGAAAAGAAGTGGTAAGGATTGTTGAATCCTGAGATATAGCAGATTGGCATGGAATGGACGTTGATTAAATCAATGTATGAGAGATCAAATAGTATAGCAAAGAGATGTGGCATGAGAAATATAAGCTAAGAAGCATGAAAGAAGATGCTCTAGTGAAGTGCAAGAGGAAAAGAGGATTGAACAAAGCCTAAGAAGACATGTCGGATTCTACGATTAATCTTGGGGAATTATCATACTAGCTACTATTGAGGATAGACGACTTAACCTTAGCTTATGCTCGATGGTCTAAGGTTTCCAAGGAGTAAAATGGCTCTAGTATCAAAAGTTCCAGAGATAAGAAGTGGCGATATGCCTCCAGAAGAGCAATAGAGCACTTAAGGTCTATAGACCTAGTTAAAGCAAGAAGAGAGCCTTTATGGCTCAGAGCCATAAGCGTTATGCTGCTCTTTTGGATAAGAGAATGAAATGACTAGGGGCTAAGATTAAGTACGAAGGTGTCCTCATGATGGTTAGCTAGTATAGAGAGAGTACCCTTAATTATTTCTATAGATAGCTGAATATCGATCAAGAAGAGCTTATTCCCAATTCCTCAGGCAAGAAAGTAAAGAAAGTAAAGAACGAAACTGTAAGTCCTGAATGAGTAATAATCAGGCCAGTTATAGAGAAAGATAAGTTGAGAAGTGAAGAATATCATAAAGCTTCACAGATTGAAGCTTAAAGGCTCCAGTATAATTGTGAGTAATTGATTACGAGGCTAGTTTTGTAGCATGAGATCTAGAAAGTAAAATTATACTAACTCACCAGGTATTTAAAATAAAAGACTTAAGGGTGAGTTAAAGGCAAAGATACAGAAAAAGCGATGAATAATAAAAGTCAGCAAAGAATGAGGTTGACTAAATGAAATGACCATTGAAATTTAGGCAATAAGCAAGATTACCTCAGAAATCTTATTTTTCAAAACTAATGGTCGGATAGTAAAGAACAAGAAGCTTTAGAAAAGAGAGAAATTGGCATGATTATGAGATAGTGATGAAACTGCTAAGCAGATAAAGCCGAAGAGATGTTTCAAGTCAAAATTAATTCATGTCAACCATAGAAGATGACTGTTCACGTTAAGATTGGAAATCAAATACCTTTGTGGGTATCTCCAATAATAAAGATTAAGTCAGTCTTCAAGACTTAATAAGCCTAGTAAAGAAATGTATGGAATGTTTAAAGATGAAGGAATAGTCATTGGTTGGGGCCTTACCTCCGAATATGAGTTACAGGCACTAGGAATTTCCTGTTTCACAGTTAAAAAGGAAAGATCTTGCAACAGATGATTATAAAAGTAATTTGGCAAGAGCTAATGTTAGAGAAAGTATGTAGGGAAATAGAATAAAAGAGGAATGTTAAGAGCCTAGAATTAATGACTCATATGTGTAAATTTAGGATGAAATTTATTTTAAGGGGGGAAGAAATGTAATATTCACCCTTTATGTAATTTGAAATAAAGGCCAAATCGATAGTTATGAGACGAAAAAAAGTCTATAAAAATAAAGTACAGAAATAGAAGATGTCAATGGACTAAAGAGACCTTGGTCAAATTAGTCCTAAGGCTTTGAAATTACTACAAATGTAAGCCAGGGACATAAATGTCATTAAGTAAAAGACCAAGGGTATAAAGGTCTTTCAGTGTTAAAAGTAAGGGTAAAATGGTAATTTTGGAAAAGTAGAGAAAGTAAGGGAAAAATGGTCAATATGAGAAAATGGAAGGGCTTTTTGGTCATTTGACAAAGTCAAGGTCAAAAGTCAACTGTTAACCAAAATATCAGAAAAATTTATAGATGCCCAATAGATAGAGCCCGACTCACTGATCAACTGTGAATTATGGATTTTCCAGATTCAAATTAGATTTTTATTTATATAATTTTGAAGGGTAAAAAAGGGGAAAATAATTATTTAAGGTATCAGGAGCCCTCAGAAAATTAGACAAAAATATGAAAAAATTCAGTGAATTTTACCGTATTTAATAAAATTATTATCTAGTGTACAATTGATTAAGGCGATTTCCCAGAAAATTGGAAAAAAGACCCGAAAATCCTCGAAATATAATTATTTCAAAAATTAATTTGGGACAATCTAGAGGGAATTTTAGAAAAGGGAAAAGGGCTAGAGAATCAGTGAAAAATATAGTATTTTTCAAGGCTCTAAAAGAATTTTGCTCTCCGATTGTACGTTTTCAGGGATTTTGAACAGGATAAATTAATCCTGTAAAATTTGAGGAAATCAAGGGGTATTTTGGGGATAATAATTTTATTATATTCAAGAGGAAAATATGGAGATTAAATGAGGAAGAAAATATCTCCAGAAAAGTAGAAAAAGATTTACTGGAATAAAGTTAAGTTTACAGGTAAAAAGTATAATCAGTAAAAGTAACCGAATGGGATCCATTTTGGTTAATGAAACCATATTTTTACCATCAAGTTACAGCCATCATGACACCTTTTTATCACCCAATGAGAGGCAAGCAAATGGCCCTTGAGTGAACAAATTATAACCCTTGGATTTAAGTGAAAATTCAAGGTGCAATCTTAGCCTTCCATTCCATTTATGCATGAATAATTAAACAACATTTCTCCTTCATTCCCACTCCGTCTTGGCCGAATTTTGCAGCTGGAAATTGAGGGAGGAGAGCACGCCATTGTTGGTGAAGAAAGAAGAGAAAAGCTTGAGGAAAAGTTAAGGTAAGAGGCTTAAGTCCTTAAAGCTATACAAGAATTAACTCCTCCTTGTGATCTCCTCTTCAACTTCCATGGATTCAAATTTTGATTTGATCCCTCTTTCTCAAGTTCCATGGCCTAGGGTTCTTGAGAGCAAAGTGAGAAAGAGAGGGATTTAGAGCTATTAGTTAGTTGCAAAAGCCTCCTTGAGTTGTAAGGAGCATATTGGTATATATGTTGTTGTTGATTGAGTTGTTTTTGTGATTTTGTAAATTTGGGAAATCATGAATATATAGGAGAGGTGCTGCCCAATTTTCCACTTGAAGTAGGAGAGTTAAAATCAAGCTTTCTCATGCATGAATATGAGTTTGAAAGTAAGGATATGATGATAGAAGTGTTAGAAGTTAGAAAATCACAATGATAGTATTTTGGGAATTCTTCTC
>JANTPZ010153440.1:3518-15655 GCA_025593235.1 Vachellia pachyceras | reverse complement strand
ATGCTGGTCCTTTTATAGTTGATTCTTGATGAATTGTCCGTTAGACTGCATTCAATAGCCGTTACTCTCATCAATGACCAATTGCTTCTGCATTAATGGCATTTAATGCCTTTGAGTCAGTCGAGGTTGAAATTTGCAGAAGAACGTTAAGATCTCCGAGTCTCGAACCATGCCTGTGCTTCCTTTCATATTTAATGTTTCAATCTGCTGCATTTGTGCGAGCAGTTAGAATTCAAAAATATCGTTACACAAATAAGGAAAGTAGGTGTGAGCGTAGGTATGGTGTGTCAGAATCAAAGCTGTCAAAGAGAGAGAGACAAATAGTGCTCGAGTGCAAAGTCTTTATGCTCGAGTGTTTTCTCAAAATATTTCAAAGAAAAGTTCAATGCTTTGATGCAATGCTCGAGTGTTGTGTGGAAGTGTTCTGTAAAGAGTTAAATACTCGAGTAATGAATTTTACTGCTTGAGTGTTGATAAACACTTTCTAGGAATACTCGAGTATTCTGTGCAAGTGATGAAAAATAACTTTGACCAATCACAATACTTGAGTGATGAGAAAGTCACACTCGAGTGCTAGCAATGCTGGAAGTGAATACTGGAAGTGTTGAGATGAAGTATTGATGAACAGTTAAAGTTTACAGCTCGACAATCGAGTGATGGAAAACTGGTGCTCGAGTGTTGATAGTGCTGGCAGACAATACTTGTAGTGTTGGCTTCCAGTGTTGAGTTAAAAGTCACAACACTCGAGTGCTGAAAATTTATGCTCGAGTGTTGTCTCTACTGGAGGCTTTCACTTGGAGTGTTACTTGACAGCACAGTCAAAAGTGTCAACACTCGAGTGTTGCAAAAGTAGCACTCGAGTGTTGGCTGTGCTGTCAGCCAATGCTAGAAGTGTTACCTGACAGTGTTGAGAAAAATGGTCAACACTCGAAAGCTGAATTTCATCACTCGAGTATTGGCAATACTTTCAGCCAATACTTGAAGTGTTGACTTAAAGTGCTTTCTAAAACATCAATGCTCGATGACTGGAAACCTCGTGCTCGAGCATTGGCTCTGCTGTCAGCCAATACTTGCAGTACATACTCAGAGTATAGTCTAAAAACTCATTTTCAAAGCTCATTGCTCGAGTGCCATTTTCCAACACTCGAGTATTGACAATACTTCATGTCAATACTTGAAGTGTTAGCTGGAAGTGCTCAAATTTCTTAAGTTCAAAACATGCAGCACTCGAGTATTGAATTCCACTGCTCGAGTACTGTCAACACTTCGACAAAACACTTGAGTATTTTCAAGAAGCACTGATTCAATACTTAAAACTTGTGATTCAAAACTCATTTTATAATCTTTTAACACAATTTTTGTTATCATCAAAACAAGGTATCATCAACAGGAATTAAATATTTAACTCTCTTACAATTGAATCGATACATCCACAGTGACTCAGTTTTTATTGAGGAAAATGTAAATGAATTTTTTTAAAATATTCATAGATTTGAACATGAAAAAGCCACATGTTTTTTAGAACCAGATTAGGGTTGCATGTATTAAACATTCAACGATGTTAGAATTGAATGGAAACATCCACCATGACTCTATTTTATTGAGGATGACAAGAATCATGTTTTGTTTAAGAAATATTGATCTCTTTCAACATAAAAATGCCTCATATTTAAAGCATATTAGGGTTGGAGGAATCAAACATTTAACGCCATTAGAACTGAATCGAAACATTGACTTTGACTCAGTTTTTTTAGGTGAACAAAAATCAAGTTTTTCTTAAAAAAATTGGTCTGTTTTGACATAAAAATGCCAGATATTTTTTAGAACAAGAATTGGGTTACAGGAATTAAACATTTAACTCTCTTACATTTGAATTGAAACATCCACAGTGACTCAATTTTTATTGAGGAAAATGTATATCAATTTTTTAAAAATGTTCATACATTTGAACGTAAAAATCCCTCATGTTTCTTAGAATCAGATTAGGGTTGCAGGTATTAAACATTTAACGATGTTAGAATTTGATGGAAACATCCACTGTGACTCTGTTTTTAGTGGGGATGACAAAAATCATGTTTTCTTTAAAAAATATTCATCTCTTTCAACTTAAAAATGCCACATCTTTTATAAAACCAGATTTGTGTTGTAGGAATCAAACATTTAACGCCCTTAGAATTGAATGAAAACATTGACTTTGACTCAGCTTTTTTAGGAGAACAAAAATCAAGTTTTTCTTAAAAAAAATTGGTCTATTTTAACATAAAAATGCCACATCTTTTTTTAGAACAGGAATAGGGGTACATGAATTAAACATTTAACTCTCTTACAATTGAATGGAAACATCCACAGTGACTCAGTTTTTATTGAGTAAAACATAAATCAATTTTTTTAAAAATATTCATACATTTGAACATAAAATTCCCTCATGTTTCTTTGAACCAGATTAGGGTTGAATGTATTAAACATTTGACGATGTTAGCGTTGATGCCTTATTTTGATGATAGCAGAATGATTTCAAGGAATACTTTCATGTGAAACTCAAGTAGTGTGTTGCAATACTCAAGTATCGGGTTTTGTTTTTCAAAAGAAGACTCAACACTTGAAGCAGAACACTAGAGTTACAAATGGAAGTATTGACAACAGTCGAGTATTGAGGTTGAATACTCGAGTATTAAGTCAAAATACTTGAACTTGAAGTAGAACACTCATGTTGTAGAGGAAGTGTTGACAACACTAGAGTGCTTGTTCACAAAAGCCGAGTGTCGGGCAAAAGTTTTCAAATGAAAGACAACACTTCAAGCACAACACTCGAGTATTGGGTGAAAGTGTTGACAACACTCGAGTATTGTTTTTTAATACTCGAGTATCAAGCTCCGTTTTCTCAAAAACACAACACTTCCATCTAAACACTCAAGTAATGGCAGAAAAGTGACAATACTCGAGTATTATGTTTCCAACACTCGAGTATTGTGATATTTCAAATAATTTCACTTCAAGTTTTCTTCTGAAAACTCGAGTATCAGCTGAAAGTTTTCCTAACACTCGAGCATAATAATTTCAACACTCGAGTATTCACAGTAAATTTCAAAATCTTCTGCAATACTCTAAGATAACACTCGAGCAACTTCAAAAGTGTTTGTAAAACTTGAGCATTGACAGAAAAAACTCGAGTATCATTTCATAAAATTCAAAAAGCTTGATTAACACTCGAGTATTATCATCAAACACTCGAGTATAGTTTCTCAACGGCCATTTTCTCTCTCTGACATCTTTTCACCTGCTCTGCATCTTTTCTTATTTGTGTCTAACAACGTTTGAACTTCACCTACCCTTATAAATGTAGAAGTGCAGGATCATAGGAAGAGAAAAATGCTGTACTCACAGACAGATTGCATGATTTAAGCCTTCATCGTCCACACTACTCAAAAAGCATTTATTACAGCATTAATGGTGAAGACGAAGAGTTGGTGGATGAGAGTAACAGATAATAAACTCTATCTAACGGAAACTTCATTTCTCTCATCTCTAAAAGCTCCAAGCATTCATTGCAGAAACAACGATCATCCGTACAAACATTAAAGTCATTCATCTACCTCTCTGTGATTTATTAAATTCTTATTCTGAACTTCATGGATTGCTATCTATTCTTTAATAGAGTTTCTTTAAGCAATATCTTCTGTAAATCTGTGAGATAATTCAAGGTTGGGACCTTGAATTTATTGGGTTGTAATTTGGTCAGAAAGCAAAAAAAGGAGTGTGAGACTCTGTTTCATTACGTATTGTAAGGGGGAGTATGAATCTCCATTGTAAAGGATGGTGTGCCTGATTTATTAGTGATTAGTGGATTACAAAGCTCAGAGGTGCGCTAAGGACTGGACGTAGGTCAGAAGGACCAAACCAGGATAAATCCCCTTGTTCATCTTCCCTTTTATCTCTCGGTGACATTGCTCTCAATTTGATTTTAATTTCTAAATTTTTAATCTGACCAATTCACCCCCTCTTGGTCTTATCCTGCACTAACATTTGGTATTAGAGCAGGTCTCTTGTATAAAGAACTTACCAGTTTCAAGGGAGATCCATAGCAAGATTTGGCGAGCACATTCTCACAGATGGAGCATCCATCACCAGACCTCCTGCTTTCAATAGTAAAAAATTTTCCTTTTGGAAAATAAAGTTTCAAAACTTTATTTTAGCTACTGATATTAATCTATGGGATTTATTTGAATAGGGAAACTATGTACCCATGAAGGTGGAAGATAGACTAACTCCTAAAACTCATCCTAAGTTTGATAGTGAAGATCTTAGGAGAGTTCATCTCAACAGAAAAGCTGTACTAATGTTGTAGGTAGAACTAAATGAAGATGACTTCTTCAAAGTCTGCACACTGCCTTCAGCCAAACACATGTGGGATGCACTGGAAATAGCATATGAAGGTACTGAAGCAGTGAAGGAGAGCAGAGTCAACATGCTAACAACTGAGTATGATTTACTCAGAATGAGAGATGAGCAAACTATTGCTGAATTCCAAATGCGTCATACACACCTCATCAACAAGTTAGCAACTCTTGGCAAAACATATGATCAATGCTCTCAAGTAAGAAAGATTTTAAACGTTGTGTCCAGCAAATAGGAAGCCAAGGTCACAGCCATAGAAGAATCCTGTGGTGAATCAATGACTTCAGTTGTAGCCCTCTTTGGAAGCCTTGCTGAGTATGAGAGCAAACAAAAATTCAAGAAGGAACTGTCAAACATTGATGAGAAAAAGAAAAAAGGTCTGGCTCTCAAAACTATAAAAGAAAAGGAGAAAGAGTCAGAAACCACTACTACAAAAGGTACCTTTTACGCCCTATTTTTAAACCAATAGGCACCCTTTCTTGGGGGTGTATATGTGAGGGGAGTAGAAAGTTAGAGATTACGACGCCCTTTTTGTTGGGAGGCGCCGTAGGTGAGAGCTATGATGCCCTTTTTTGGAACGTAGGGTGCTATAGCTCTCACCTACGACGCCCATTGCAATGTCTAGGGTGTCGTATATACTATTTTTTTAAAAAATTTCTTCAATTTTATCAACCCACCTGATTCAGCTTACAGTTACATTTTATACATTAAATCAAGTCCAAATAGAATAAACAAATATCAGGGTTCTAATTAAAAGTTATTGTGGCGAAGAAATACAAATTAAAATTCCTCAAGATTTAGACGTATATATCTTCGAAAGCCAAGTCCTTGTTGCAGCGAAATACAAAAGTCATCATTGTCATTTACTAAGCAAATATCATTGTACATTTGTTGCAGAGTAACACAATTCATCAATCTAATTAACCCTATACAAGTCGACATAAATGGTTGAAACTATATATATTCACCTTGAAGAAATACGCATGATCTACAAATCAATAAGACGTTTGGCCATCAAATCCCGTATCAAATCAATGTCACTAGCTATGTAAGCATCATCATTATAAAAAATCTACACATTTAAAAACAATTATTAAAACAAATCCAAATTCATCAAACTAAATGATTAACTCATCAATATTTGATAAATTATGTAATACCTCTTCTAGATCTCTAGTCAATCCGCTCTGAATGATACTATACATGTAACTGACGACATAATACTCGCACTTAGTATTGCCTGATTGTTGAGGGCACTAAAGATAAAAAAATATTGTCAAAAAGTATAAAGGGATAAAACGACTTTCAATGAAAGAACTTAAAGTCAAAGTACTTACTTTTGGATAACATCACTGTGTGTTTTTATTTATACCTTCACATTTACCGCCCATTATTCGATATGTCTTGAGTGCGATGCGATTGAATTGACAATAGTTACATATGAAAAAACATTTCTAAACATTGTTAAAAGCAATAATTTAGAAATACAAAATCTTACGTATCAAAAACGTATTTTTATTCTTTCCCTGCCTTTCTGCCAAACAACGGATCGAACCAATACACAGTATTCACAAGGGGAAGACAACACAGAGACTCCAATGATGACTACAACAACACATATACATGAAAATGAAGTTAGTAAAACAAGTTAATTATTACCAATTATGCTAAATGTGTTAAAGGGATTAATATAATTTCATACCTTTCAATTATTGGTGCTAGGTAACACATCCTTGGATTAACGTCTGCTCATATTGTACTCCCAACTTAATGCACCAGATTTTCTACAGAATTGTAACTCTTCGTTGTATTCGCAGGACATAAAAATTCATACAAATCATCTTTAGAAAAGTCGACGTAAATACTGTGCAAGGTCCTATTAAAGAGTTCAATAACAGAAAATATTGAATTACATAAAACCTAAAAACTTGGCATCATCAATTGAAGATAGGAATATAAAAAACTTACAAGATTGTAGATTGAATCCATGCTATATCGAGGTCATCCAGAGATAGGAATTGTTTCACATCATCCTTGTCGATAACGAATTCATACGTTACACCACGACCAACAATTCCATCAACTATCTGCATGGTCACGAGTGTAAATTTTTCTCATAGCTATCGCAACCATGACAAGGATGGGAATTTTGCAGCTTCCAGGTCCTAGTAAAGTAGAGAATACAGATTATAAATATAATGCCGAAAAAAATTAAGTAAGATCATAAGGTGGCTACTGCCTCATGAGGTATTGTAGGTTTAGAAATGAGATTTTTCGGCCAAAGAATGAAGCAACCCTTAGATTGGCCTAAATTGAGCACCTCTCGATCAGGGACTGGGACATCGGAGCCTTCCTCACCATCTTCAATGCCTGCCACCGATACACGAGACAAGCTATCCGAAATTGGCAAAGAATGGTGCGTAGCAGCTTGCCTGTAGAAATAAGCATGGGCAACGGCACGTATTGGCTCATCCAGGTAGAGAGTACAATCCTCTCTAACTTTTTCTGTGGGGGATCAGGGGAAGGGTCACCAAGGGCTAATGTATCAAGCGGATGATTGCTATCTTTGCTAATGGGAAATACAGGGGAATCGATATTCTTCAGTTTCTCAATTAGCTTGCCCAATTTTAGAAGAGCTGCGAACTCAGCTTTCATCTCAGCTCTCATCTGAGCTCTCTTCTCAGCTCCAAACTCAGCCATCATCTCAGCTCTCATCTCCTCACGCATATTTTTTATCATCTAGTTTTACATCTGGCTTTCAACGTCAAACTTAGCTAGGAGTGATTGCTCCATCTACTCTAGATTGAAACTGAGCTTCTGTAGATTGTTGATATGGTCGTCCAAAATATTTTCCTAGACCCGCTCCCCTCGACTCTCTTCGAACTTGGCCTGGGTAATTCGGCCTTCCAATCGCCATCGCTAAGATGTCCATCCTCCCACTTTGAGTGAAAGTCCCCTGGCTGTTATACTGTGTAAGGTCATCCTGCATCGTATAATAGGTCATAAGTGAGGTACTAATAAAACCAAGACAAATAATCACATGTGATTATTATATGTTAACACTTACAATCCTTCCAGCCACCTCAGCAACTGCTTCATTGATGTACTTCCCACCTTTCATCCTCGCTGCTTTCCATTTTTTGTGATGTGGAGAAGGAGCAGGGTTCTGGACGATAACGGTGGGATCTAAGACGGATGCCTCCTTTTAAAAATAAAAGGCGCCGTATGGGCGCTTATGGCGTCCTTTCTAAGGCGTGACCTACGACACCCTTTCCTAAGAAAGGGCGCACCTAGGGCACCCCAGGCGCCCCTATGGTGCCCTTTTCAGCATAAAGGGCTCCATAGGTCGCTCACTTGATTACCTATGGCACCATATTTTCTTAGTAGGGCACCTGCCTTGTCTTTTTACTCCCTTTCTTAGAAAAAGGACATGAATTTCAGTAGTGAAAAGTATACTCTATAGTAGTGAACTAAAGAAGAAGAAGAAGAAGGAGATGTAGAAGATGAAGAACTTGCGATGGTTGTAAGAAAGTTCAGAAGAATGTATCACAAGGATCAACGATCAAAAAGGCCATTCAAAGAAGGATCAACTAAAGTCATTTGTTATGAATGCAACAAACCTAGTCACTTCCGTGCAGATTTCTCACAGCTGGCAAATTAAAACAAAGAAAAGGAAAAGGAGAAAAAGAAATTCAAATCTTTCAAAAAGAAGAAAGCATATGTGTCAGGAATCTGGGGAGACAGCTTAGATGAAGAAGAAAGCGAAGCTGAAGAAGAAGCCAACCTCTGTTTAGTAGCCCAAGAAGAAGAATTGGAAACAGATGAAGTATATACTCAACCTAGCTATGATGAATTGCGAGATGAATATGATAGCATGCATATAGAGTTATATGAATTATCTTTTCTAAGAAAGAAGGTAAAAGAATTAGAAAAACCAGCTGAGAAATCCGTGATTAATCATGAATGCTCTAAATGCCATGAATTAAAAACTGAGAATGAACGTCTATCCAAAGCCCTTAAAAGTTTACACATGGTAGTGACATGCTTCATGTCATTTTAAAAAACCAAAGAGTTACAAATGATCGAAGTGGTATTGGATATCATCCTCAAAATGATTTCAAAACGGGGAAGAAAAGGAAAGGTTACATGAGTTATTTAAAATATTTTCAAAAAAGCTGTGCATTCATCTAAACCTTATGCCTTCTACACCTTCTGTAACAAAAAGGGGCATAAAACTTCATCATGTTATTTTAAAAGAAACAAAGTATTAGGTACATATAAATGGGTACCAAAAGGAACTTATGTTCCAAAAGCACCAAACACTAACACAAGAGGACCCAATAGAACTTAGGCACCTAAAGCAACCAAATAATCTTCCTTTTGCAGGTTTGTCTTAAAGCATCCAGGGCAAACAAGTGGTACATCGACAGTGGATGCTCAAGATTCATGACAGGTGACAAAAGCAGGTTTGTCAGCCTAAAATCAAAAGATGGGGGAAAAGTAAGCTTCAGAGGAAATCAATCAGGAAAAATTATAGGAGTTGGAGAAATTGCCAATTCAAATGGAACTTCTGTAAAGGATGTGTATCATGTGGAAGGATTATGCCACGATCTCTTCAGTGTGAGCCAGAGCACAGACAAAGGGAACTGGGTGATATTTGACTCTGAGGAATGCTTCATTATAAACAAGAAAGATCTCTCCATCAATAAAGAAAAGCTGAACATCCAACTCAGAGCTCCTAGAGACAGTAACTGTTATACTATTGAATTAGAAAAGAATTTTACAAACCCCTGTCTAATTAGTCAAATCGATGAAACTCACCATGGCATAAACGATTAGCTCATGTGAACATGCATCAACTTGTCAAATTAATCAGAAATGATTTAGTTTAAGCGCTTCCAAAACTCAAATTCAAGAATGATTTGGTATGCGATGCATGTCAGTTAGGAAAACAAACCAAATCATACTTTAAATCAAAATCAGAGCTTTCATCAAAAAGGCCTCTTTAACTACTTCATATGGATTTGATGGGTCCAGCTAGAGTGAAAAGTTTAGGGGGAAATTTATATACTCTGGTCATTGTTGATGATTATTCCATATTTACTTGAACTATATTTTTGGCTTCCAAAAATGAAACTTCTGAATTATTCTCTATATTTGCCAAAAAAGTCCAAAATGAGAAAGGTATGTCTATTGTTTCCATTAGAACAGATCATGGAGGAGAATTTGAGAATGGGGACTTTGCTACCTTTTGTGAAAATGAAGGAATCAATCACAACTTCCCCTCATCAAAATGGAGTGGTGGAGAGAAAGAACAGAGTATTAGCAGACATGGCACAAGCAATGATGACAGAAAAGCAAGTGTCACAAGTCTTATGGGTAGATGCTCTAAATACAGCTTGTTACATCTCAAATAGAGCATATATAAGACCTTCTCTCGGAAAGACACCCTATGAGCTATTCAAGGAAAGAAAACCAAAGCTGTCTCATCTACATGTATTTGGCAGTAAATGCTTCATCCACAATAATTGTAAGGATAACCTTGGTAAGTTTAATCCAATGTCTGGTGAAGGTTTGTTCCTTGGTTATTCAAATAGAAGTAAAGCATATAGAGTTTTCAATAAACATACTTGTACCATAGAAGAATCAGTGCATGTAGTTTTTGTGGAAACCAATCCTCAACCAAAATCTGATGTTGGTAAAGAAATTATTATTTCAAAAGGTTTTGGAAATCAAAGAAAAGAAAACTCTCTTGATAATCAACCTTCTCAGGATTTTGAAAATGACCAATCTAATGATTTTCCTAAATCTCCTCAACCAAAAGCCTGGAAATACATCCGCAATCATCCCATCAATCAAGTGATTGGAGAGGTGAGTGAAGGTGTACAAACCAGGAAAAGATTTATTCATAAGGCTCAATTTTCAGCTTTTATTTCAAAAATAGAGCCCAAGAGTGTTGAGGAAGCTTTGCCTGACAATGATTGGATAATTGCAATGGAAGAAGAGTTAAATCAATTTGAAAGAAATCAAGTGTGGGATTTAGTTCCCAGACACAATGATCATCCAGTTATTGGTTCAAAATGGGTATTTAGAAATAAACTTGATGAATCAGGAATCATTGTTAGAAACAAAGCCATATTGTTTGCAAAAGGATATAATCAAGAAGAAGGCATTGAGTATGAAGAAACTTATGCTCCTGTGGCAAGATTGGAAGCTATACGTATCTTATTTGCCTTTGCTTGCATTATGGATTTCAAACTTTTGCAAATGGATGTAAAGAGTGCTTTCTTAAATGGTTTCATTATGGAAGAAGTTTATGTTGAGCAACCTCCTGGTTTTGAAAACCTGTCCAAACCAAATCATGTTTACAAATTAAAGAAAGCTCTCTATGGTTTGAAACGAGCTCCCAGAGCTTGGTATGAAAGATTAAGTAATTTCTTAATCAAGAAAGATTTTGTTAGAGGAAAGGTGGATACAACCCTATTCATTAAGCATTCAAAGTCAGACTTGTTAATTGTACAGATTTATGTTAATGACATTATCTTTGGTGCAACTAACGATGACCTTTGTCAAGAATTTGCCAAGATAATGCAGGGAGAATTTGAAATGTCCATGATGGAAGAATTAAATTTCTTTCTTGGACTTCAAATTAAGTAAAAGAAAGATGGCATATTCATCAATTAGGCCAAGTACCTCAGAGAGCTACTGAAGAAGTTTGGAATGGATCAATGCAAAAGTGTTGATACTCCCATGAGATCAAATGCACTCCTTGATGCAAATGCAAATGGAAATGATTATGATATCAAAAGATATAGAGAAATGATTAGGTCTTTGCTTTATCTCACAGCAAGCAGACCTGACATTCAATTCAATGTTGGAATGTGTGCTCGTTACCAAGCTGCTCCAAAGGAATCCCATGCTGAAAATATCAAGAGAATTCTAAGATATCTAGCTAGTACCACTGATCTTGGATTATGGTATCTAAAAGGAAGCAGTGAAGAGCTAATTGCCTATTTAGATTCTGATCATGCTGGGTATAAAACTGATAGAAAAAGCACGAGTGGCCAATGTCAATTCCTTGGTGGAGCTTTAGTATCTTGGTTCAGTAAAAAGCAATCAAAAGTATCATTATTATCCACAGAAGCTGAATATATTGCTGCTGCAAGCTGTTATGCTCTAGTTTTATGGATAAAACAGTAACTCCAGGATTTGGGAATGATTTTCAAGGAAATTCCCATCTACTGTGATAACACCAGCACAATAAACCTCTCAAAGAATCCTGTGCATCATTCAAGAACCAAGCACATTGATATCAAACATCATTTCATAAGGGATCATGTGCAAAATAAGGACATTAAAGTTGAATTCGTTCCTACTCATCTTCAGCTGACTGACATCTTCACAAAACCCTTAGCTAGAGGACAATTCATAAATATCAAAAGAGAATTGGGAATGGTAAATCCCAATGAATTGTAAGTATAATGTTGATTTAATGTTATTTTGATGATTATATCATTACTAACTTAAGCTTCGGAGTGTTTTGAGAAAGCTTTGCAGGTGTTGAACTGTAACATCCATAAATTTCTATGCTTGCTGAATGAAATGTTAATCCGATAGCTAGGAATGAAAACAAAAATCAGAGGTAAATAGTACAGAAAGAAAGATTATAGGCCGCAAGTCGAAAGGATAGACTTGTTTTAGTACACGGAGTTCCGTAGGAATTCCAGAATTAAGGAAAAATT
>JANTPZ010153436.1:0-18894 GCA_025593235.1 Vachellia pachyceras | reverse complement strand
ACGGTCATTCTTGCAAGTCAATGCTGTAATTTCGATGCTGTTGCGTTTGTCTTTCCATCAACACGCTGGTGAGAAGGTTCGACGCCACTCATCTTGATATTCTTTTTCTCAGATTTTATAAAACGCGGTTTGTCTTTCCATCAGATTTTAAAAATGATTCTTTTCTGTTTCTGAAAAAGGCTGGTGAAAAGCTTCGTTTAGTTACCATCCGTGGGTAAATTTTCAGATTTTTACGTAAAATTTAAAAATTCATAATTAATTCTAGAAAAAATGAATTTGAGTGGATCAAGTCTCTAAATGAGAATTCCTTACATGGAAAAAGATCAATTTGTCAAATTTATTTATCAATTAATACAGTTTATTTCATGAAATTCTACTGTTCATATGATCATTTTTAAATCTTCTAAATTTCCCTTTAACTTTGAAAAACCGTAACATTTTACCTACAAATTAAGTAAATTTTAGCTCATTTTAAAGTTTGAAATATGTACTATTTTCTAAAATATTTGAACTCATTTGAACCTTAACGTTATTTTTCACTATTACATCAACTTTAACCTTTGTAACGGTATTGGACCCTTTTAAAGTTATTTTGCATACTCACATTCCTTTCTTTCATGCATGTAACTAATTTACCTAATAATATAGCATACTTATTCTATTTACATAGCACATACATCATGTTTCATAGTGCTGTAATTCAATCTACCGTTTTCCAAAAATGCACATAAGTCACATAATCAACTTGTACAAGCTTTTGATATGATTTGGTATTTAAATTTCCGTGTTACTCTTTCACTTCCTTTCCTTTGCTCTTTGAACTTTGCCCTAAAGGATGTTATTATTGGAGAGTGAGATTTCAAAGAAATCTTTATAACAAAATCATTATTAATGACACTAATATGCATAATTGTCACACACATCAATCTAACCATGCATGCATATAAAATACTATCACTTGAAATTGAATTTGGACATGATATGAAATGTCAATGGTACCAACAAATAGCATATTTTCTAGCAAATAAATATGACAAAAGTCATCAATAACAACTATAAGTGCATGTGACTTAACTACCAAGATACCGTTATTTAATATTTGATTAACTTTATGATAAAAGCCTACAGGATAATCATTGGCAGACATATACTAGGGACTATCCTAATATTTATAAAACGCGTAAGAAATAATATACCAATATAAAAATATCAAAACTTTTATTGGTTAATGATAAATGTCAATAATAATATTAATGCAAAAGATAGTAATCTTGCTATCTTAATTCCTTAACTTTGTTAGAATAAGATTTGACTAAGGGAATGAATTGGTCACTTTAGAAATTTTAGTTAAAAACAGAGATCAAATATGTAATATCCATATTTTTAGTAGCTAAAATTAAAGGCCAAATGAATAAGAGAGATGTTGAATCAGGGACAAGTAGAAAGAGAAGAAAAAGAAGTTAAGGGTAGAAAGGTTTATTTAAGATAAATTATGAAGATAAAAGATCAAATTGACATTTAGAAAGCTAAGGGCATTTTGTTAATTATGAAAAAGTCTATGGCCATTTTGATCAAATTTTAACCAAAATATTAGAAAAGTTTTTATGTCACCATCAGAAAGAGAAAAATTCACTGATTAGTAACAAAGTCTAAGGGTATTTTCTCCTTTAGATAATTGTATAAGCTTCATTTAGAGACTTGAATCACTCAATTTTTATTTTTATAGAATCAGTTATGAATTTTTAAAGTTAGCCCTAAAATCTGGAATTTTTGACCAAATGAATAGCAACTCGTGGCAAACTTTGGAATTTCATTTTCTTTAGCTTATTTCAAGTTAAGGAAAGCATTTTAGAGGTTTATTAATGGTCTCTAATGAATATATGAAGTTAAAAGTGAGGTATTACAAAATAAGAGTCAGAAAGAAGTCACTGAAGGAGAAAAGAGCAGAGAGAAATGGACATGATGGTTTATCCTGGTTCGGTCATCCTAACCTACGCCCAATCCTCAAAGCTCCTCTGAGATTTTCTAATCCACTAAAAATAACAACAGGCTCTCCAAGCCTTTACAAGAGGAAACACTCTCCCCTCACGAATTTCACTAAAATAGATACACACACTCTCTGTTTTTCAGCTCAACCCAACAACTTACTCACGATTCCCAAACCTTAAGTTTCTCTCAAAAACAACAAGTTTGGATGGAATATAATACTCTGTCAAAGAGTGGATATATAAATGCTAAAGTTCTAAAGACAAAAGAAATTAAAAACATAGAGGTAGGTGATCGAAATAAATTCAGAATACCTCATGTTCGTGTTCTTCTCTATCTATCTTGAATACTCTCCTATTTATAGGTGAGTAGCATTAATTAGCTGTTAGGAAGAGCGTTATGTCCGTTACTCTATGTTTCAATGTCCAATGTTCGATAATAAATGCGTCTGTCTCAAAGAATGGTGAAGTGTGGGAATTCATCCATTAAGCCCATGCTAGAGAAATATTCAGGGTGTCCATTGTTAGAAATTGTGCCCTAGAGGTCAATCATTGTACCTCAGATATTATTTATTTTAATGTATTTTCTCCATTTAATTATCATAGATTTTGCATGTTTATTATAATAATTGTATCCATGGGAAAATACGAAGATTGTCCTAAATGTCTTTGGTCGATTATCTGTCTTAGAGCAAAGATAAAGTAAGACCAATATAACTTTGATAAGGTATAGAGATACGAGTTAAAGACATAAGCACTTGTAAGAATACAAGGTACTGAACCGACCCACTATGAGAAAGCTGTATGGATTAAGTCATTAGCTTATCTCATATGTAATCATGTCACCATGCCCTTGGACCTAACATCATCTGGATTCCTACATGAGAGTCACTATATTTTAACTTAGTCAAAAGTCACCTTTGACCGGGTGATGATGAAAGCTATAATCAGGCTTCGAGGCCCTCCATGTGGAGGAATGTGAGCGATCAAGATGGGATTTGTGTTGGGATTAGAATGTACAAGTAGCGGAAGAAACGATTACAAATTAAAATTTTCTAATCCCACTTATGGATCAGCCAAAGGAGTTTAGACCGAGGAGATAGTGCAATACATTTTCGATTCTTAAATTCACAGCTTCCTTTACGTTTGGATATCTTTCAGATTTCAATGCCCGTGGCCTTCTTGAACTCTTCTGTGTTCTTGAACACGATCTCAAGGAGCCGATGCTTCTGATCATATCCCTCTACGGGTATTCACGCGAACAGTTCCCAACAATGGCAGCGTGCTAGTGCTTTCTGACGTCTCACTCTCTCTCTAGGATTTCCGTGGCTCACAATCAAATTCAAATTGCATATCTATCTTACTCGTGAGTCGTCGTATTTATAGAACTCATGGAGAGCATCAAAATCTAAGATTAATTTTTTATTAATCTTGAAAATCCGAATCTCAAAAGATATTCAAGATTAATCTTTATTAATCTTGAAATTTGAATTTCAAAAGATATTCAAGATCAATCTTGAAAATCTGAATTTCAAAAAGGACATTTAAGCTTAATCTTTATTAAGCTTGAAATTCGAAATTCAAAAGATATTCAAGATTAATCTTCATTAATCTTGAAATTTGAAATTTGAAATTGAAAACGTGAAATTTGAATTTTACAATTCTAATTTGGATTAATTTGATTAATCCAAATAATGAGCCAACGAATTTAATTTATCTTTATAAATTAAGTCTGAATATCAATGTTAGTTATTTAATTTATCGAATAAATTAAATAATAAAACTAACATAAAATATTGTTGTCTTTTTGAATCTATATATATACATATATAAAATTTGAATAAACCCTAGAATTAAAACTCACGTTGGGCTGTTCTTGTATGCGACCCTGTAGGCCCATAAGAAGTTGGCAATGGGCTAAACTCAGCAGTAGCCCACAAGTCGCAAGTGGCATCTAGCAAGACGTTACGACTACCCAAATCACATGAAGATCGTTAACTCGACACAACCTTTCATGCAATCACATCACATCCCTTCTGTCACATGATAAGGATGAGACAAGGATGACATCATCCTCCTATTCCTGACCATTACTTTCTCGATCCTTGAGTAGTATGATCAAAGAAACGAAAACTCCTTTCCATTACAATATGTCCATACATTTCTCAGACTCACTCATCGAAGGGCCCACTAATATCTCTCAGCTAATGCGAGAGACAAATTCCATCTTGATCACTCACATTCCTCCACATGAAAGACCCTTAAGCTCGATTATAGCCTTTATCATCATCATGTCAAAGGTGACTTTTGACTAGGTCAAAGCTTAGTGACTCTTATGTAGGAATTAATGATGATCTCAGGTCAAAGGGCATTGTGGCGTGATCACATATGGGATAAGCTAATGACTTAATCCATGCAGCTCTCTTATACTGGGTTGGTCCAGTACCTTGTACTCTTATAAGTGCCCATAACTTTGACTCTTATCTCCATACCTTATCAAAGTCATAGTGCTCTTACTTTATCTATGCTCCCCCATAGACAACCAACCAGGGACATTTAAGGCAATTCATAATTCGTCTATGATGCAATTATCATAATAAACATGTAAAACATATGATAATTAAATGGAGAAAATACATGAAAATAAATAATATATGAGGCACAATGATTGGCCCCTATGGCACAATTTCCAATAGGGAGAAATGACATGATGGGTGACCTTATGGAAAGGACCCCAAATTTTATTAAACATAAAGGCAAAAATGAAATTTTAAAAAGGTAAGGGCATTATGGTAATTAAGGGAAAGTATAAGGACATTTTGGTCATTTGACCAAAGTCAAAAGTCAACTTGGTCAAAGTTTACCAAAAAAATTGGAAAAATCATAAGACCCAAAATGTAGAGAAAAGGTCACTGATTAGTACTTGAGGCCTGGTTTCACTTAAATCAACCTAGATTCTTGTTGAGAGAATTTTAAATGTCATTTAATTTTTGGAATTTTTATTAAATAATCAGCCAAAAATAATTATTTGGAAGTACCAGGAGGTCTCATATTGGGATTAGAATATACACACATAAGAATTTAAAATTTTTCTAATCCCCGTATGGATCTGTCAAAGGAGTTTAGATCTAGAAAATAGAGCAATACCTTTTGCGTTTGGAATTCGAAGCGTCCCTTGCGTTTGGATCTCTTTAAGTTCTACAACATTCTGCATTCTTGACTTCAATCACAAAGAGCCAACATTTCTGATCGTCACCCTTTACAGGTATCCACTTGAACAGTTCCCAATAATCGTAGTATGCTAGCGCTTCTGACGTCTCACTAAATTCAAATAAAGATCTTAAAAAATATTCAAGATTAATCTTTATTGATCTTGAAATCTGAATCTCAAAAGGGATATTCAAGATCAATTTTTATTAATATTGAAATTTGAATTTCAAAAGGAATATTCAAGATTAATCTTTATTAATCTTGAAATTTGAAATTCAAAACATGAAATTCGAATTTTGTAATTCTGATTTAGATTAATATGATTTGATCAAATCATATCCATATAATTAATATAAATAATGAGCCAACAAATTTAATTTATCTTTATAAATTAAATATGAATATTAATGTTAACTATTTAATTTATCAAATAAATTAAATATTGAAACTAACATATAATATTGTTGTCACTTCGAATTTATATGCATATATAAAATTCGAATAAACCCTAGAATTTAAAGCTCATATTGGGCTATTCTTGCATGTGACCCTGTAGGACCATGTAAAGTTGGTAGTAGACTGAACTCAATACTAGCCAACAAGTCGTAAGTGGCCTCTAGTAAGACATTACGACTACCCCAATCACACGGGGATCGTTAACATGATACAACCTTCATGCAACCACATCACGTCCCTTTTGTCACACGATATCTAGGTCAAGGATGAGGCATAGATGGCGTCATCCTCATATTCCTTAACATTACTTTCTTGATGCCTGAGTAGTCTGATCAAGGAAACCAAAACTCCTTTCTGTTATAGTATGACCATACATTTCTCATATTTACTCATCAAGTGGCCCAATAATAGGAGGATGACATCATCCATACCTCAGATACGAAAACTCATTATTGAGAGATATGATCAAAGAAACGAAAACTCCTTGTTGAGAGATATTAATGGGCCCCTCGATGAGTGAGTCTAAGAAATGTATGACCATACTATAACGAAAAGGATTTTCGTTTCCTTAATCAGACTACTTAGGGATCGAGAAAGTAATGGTTGAGAATAGGAGGATGACAAAAGGGACATGATGTGTTGCTAGAGACCGCTTGTGACTTGTGGGTTAATGTTGAGTTTAGCCCACTGCTAACTTCATATGGGCCTACAGGGTCGCACGTAAGAATAGCCCAACAAGAGCTTTAATTCTAGGGTTTATTTGAATTATGTACATATATATAAATTCAGAATGACAATAATATTATATGTGAGTATTTAATTTATTTGATAAATTAAATAACTGACATTAATGTTCAGATTTAATTTATAAAGATAAATTAAATTCGTTGGCTCACTATTTGGATTAATTATATATGGATATGATTTGGTCAAATCAGATTAATCCAAATCATGTTTGCAAAATTCGAATTTCACATTTTAAATTTTAAATTTCGAATTTAAATATAAATAAAGATTAATCTTGAATATCTTTTGAACTTCAAATTTCGAATTTCAAGATTAATAAAGATTAATCTTAAATATCTTTTGAATTTTGAATTTTGAATTTCAAGATTAATATAGATTGATCTTGAATATCTTTCTGAAATTCGAATTTCAAGATTAATAACGATTAATCTTGAAATCTTTTCAGATCTGAATTTGAATTTTAAAGATTAATTAAAGATTAATCGCAGATTCTAGAAGCTGTCCATGAGTTCTACAAATATTAGGACTCATGAGTAAGAGATGCATGAGAAATTCGAATATGACCATGAGCCACCAGAAACCCTAGAGAGAATGAGAAGTGAGAGGCGCTACACGCTGTGATTGTTGGCAACTGTTCGCGTGGATATCGGTAGAGGTAGGTGATCAAAGAAATGTCTGCTCCTCATGATCAGAATCAAGAACGTAAAAGGTCGTGAAACCTGAAGAGATTCAAACGCAAGAAATACTTAGAATTCAAAATGCAAAAGGTATGACTCTATCTCCTGGATCTAAACGCCTTTGAAAGATCCATAAAGGGATTAGAAAAATTTTAAATTCTGATGCATGTACGTTATAACCCCAACAGTGGTATTAGAGCCAGGTCAATTATGCGTTTAGATTGAGTTCGTATGATTGGCATAATATACGATATATGTTGATTGATGCGTTCTTGAATTCATATGTGCGTTTTAACTAAGAACATTATATATGATATATGGGTGCTTGGATTCTTGGAAAGTATGATAATTTGGGGTATATTGTATGCATTTTCAAATCTGTATATGATACATGATGTATGCGTTTTCGAATCTACATATGACATATTGATTACGAGTTCAGATTCTTGATGTATTTTTATATGAATGTGTTCATATTTACATACGGTTTTGGCTACGGATTTGCATATGATGCAAATATGGAATACATGTGATGTTGTTTTGGTCACGAGTTCACTGGGTTTAAAATTTTCTTCCGTAGCGCGATATAATCTAAATGCAATAAGAATTATTTGTATTGAATAACTTATTGCTTATTATGATTTTCTTTTGAATGATTGAATGGGAATGGTGAAACAACATGGCTTCAGTTTTACAAAAGGTTGTAAAATTTAAATACGGCTTGCATGCCATGCCTTCCTCTAAAGATTCTTGATGTACATTCTTTTCTCATCTCACTCCCCTCATATGTTCAAACGAGGTTTCCCCTAATGTAATCTTTTATCTTTTGTTAGAATTCCTCTCATTGGCTTGGGAGGAAAGTTCCTTCTTCTTAGAAATTTCACCTTCTCCTATTGGTGGAATTTGTTCTTCCGGCTCAACCCTAAAGGGTTCCTCTAATATCTGCTTGATCCACACATCCCACCTCTTTACTGGCTCTGGGTTCTCTTCTTGCATTTATCTCTGGATCTTCTTCGTTCTGTATTGGCGCCTCAACCTCCCAAAGATTACCTTGATTCACTGAGGGCTTAGAGTAAAAACTCACTTCGGGAGTATGGATAGAGTCTCCTTCATATTCAACACCATGTGGAATTGGTTGCGTAACTTCAATGCTTCGTTTGTTCATACTTGATCACTTAAATTATGTATACCATAACATTCATACATGAATACTCAATCCAGCATAACTTATAAAGTATCGAACACATATCATATATATTTCAATACTTAACATAATGCAACCAATTCATGACACCCATTTATTCAGTACAATAATCGTAAGGCATAACTATCATGCAACCATAACAGGCAACCAACATATCTCATAACACTCAGCATGATAAATAGCAAGGCATAAACATATCGCACAATAATACACAAGTATACCAAATAATAATGCACAATTATTGCATTATTGAATCCAATCAAATCCCAGAACCTTGCTCTGATACCACCAAATGTAACACTCATTATTTAACCTTCTTAGCTTCATTTTATGTTTATTTGGAACCACCTTTAGGCCTTGAATGACTTGAAGTAACCCAAGAATTGAAAATAAAAATTTCAAGTTTGGGGTTACTGTTCACGTCACTATTCACAGAATTTTGGCTTAACTTTGAAAATTCATAACTAATTCTAGAAAAATATAAATTGTGTGGTTCCAATTTATATATGAATATTATGACCTTATCTACGGAGGAAAAATACTCATTTGTTCATATACTAGCCCAATTGATACAGTTTATTACGTGAAGTTTCACTGTTCATATGGTCATTTTCCAATTTTCCAGGTTTTTCTCTTAACTTTGGAAAATCATAACTTCTTGAATAAAGGTCCAATTTCAGAAAACTTTACCTTGTTTTAAATCTTACCATATGAACTAGTTTTCCACCAAGTTTCAGTTCAATTGGGGTTCCTTTACTATTTTTCCTCATGTCACGAAGTTAGGGAATTGGTAAGGGCATTGGACCCTTTTAACTTGCAACTTTATTCATTCCTTACCAATTGATCTCATTCCTTTTTATGCCCTTTTTACCCAAATAATAATATCATGTTCACATACTATAATTCACATCATCATATACCCAAAGCATGAAGGAGTTTAGATTACAACTCATCCAAATACACTTATACATGTACATCAAACACATTGCATAATTTAGTAACTAAACCATTATATCATGCTTCAATATCTTCACTCACCTTTCCTTTGCCCTTTCTTAAACTTGCACCTAAAATGGTTAGTTGGGGAGGGTGAGATTTCAAGGAAATCCCAGTAGCAAACACTCTAATGATACATCTACGTGCATGATTATTAAATGAAATCAACTATGCCATGTAACAAGAACAATCAATCAAGTTTTCACCAAGCCAAGACAATCATTCCATAACAACCATCATGCTTTCACACAAGTAAGGTTTCAAAATTTAAATGGCTACAACCACACAACAAACATAGCAATTAACAAATATATAAATCAATGCAAGGTAGATGCCAAAGTTAGAAGTGTTGCTACATTGTCCTCTTAATTCCCCTTGAACTTGAAGCTCTCATGTTAATCTTTTCCAATGATTTCTTTGGTATTTAAACTTCCTAAAAATTACACAAGAACGTAATCATCAAACTCAAGCTATCAACTTTGCAAGAAAACCATAAAACGCAATATTCTTCCTCTTGCACTCTTACACTCCCTAGAAGTTGGAAACTTACTTAAATGATTTCCAATGCTTCCCAAAACTTTTTTTCACTTATACCCTACACAATTTTTCCTTCTAAACTCAATGGAAGCATCAAAATCATCAAAATCCAGCTCCTTCCCCACTGTTACAGATCTGGACGAAAATCACAGAAAAATTCCAACAAGTGTGATTTTCAACTTCTAGCTTCACATACATGCATAAATACAATCCTAGGCCACTTTCCCATAATTGAGCATCATAAAATCATGTATTTCGCTTCATGAACAGTGCTGCTTGAACAGTAACATCATGCTCAAATTTCATACAACAACCAAACCAAATTCAATAGATACATCAAAACACTCCTTAAATCACCTTGAGTAACTTGCAACCTTTAATTTCCTCTAAATCCCTCTCTTTCTCACTTTCACCATCATAAACCCTAACTTTGAATCTTGAGAAAGAGGGGTTTAATCAAGAAATTAATCCATGAAAAAGGTAGAGGATGTTGCAAGGATTAAGAAAATATATTGGTTTAGTTGGTTAGTCCTCTTACCTTGTGATTTGTGAGCTCTTCTTCTTCCTTCAAGCTCTCGACAATGGCGTCTCCAAGCTCTCTTTGCAGGTCCAAATTGGCATCCAAGAATAGGAAAGAAGGAGGAAGAATCTTGATTTAATAATCGTTTTAAAAGAATGAACGGTTGTGATCGCATCTTGAATTAAAGAGATAAATCCAATGGTTCTAAGTTTACCAACATACCTAACACTTTCCCCATTCTCATTGGTTGGAAAAAAGTTGCAATTAATGAGGATAAGAATAAGGGAACTAGCTTCTAAAAGTCTGGTTACACTAACCAAACCGATTGTCATTCGGTTACTTCTACCGATTACGCTTTTTACCTGTAAACGTAATTTTATTCCTGTAAATTTTTCTTTACTTTTCTGGAGATATTTTATTCCTCTTTTAATCTCCATAATTCATTTACTAACATGGCAAAATATTTCTCCAAAAATATCCCTGAAATTCATCCAAAAAATAACAGGGTAATTTTATCATGTCGAAAATTCCTGAAAAATGTATTTCCGACGGGCAAATAACTTTTAAGGCATTAAAAATTTCTATAATTTTCACTGATACTCTAGCCTTTTCCCTTTCATCAAATTTCCCTTTGAATTGTCTAAAATTAATTTTTGAATAAAATATATTTTCAGGATTTTCGGGCCCTTTTTCCTCTGTTCGGAGAATTCGCCATCATCATATATTGGGCAATAATTTCATAAAATACTATAAAATTCACTTTATTTTTCTATGCTCTGAACTCAACTGATTAAGGTCTCCTGATACCTTTAATAATTATTTTCGGCCATTAAATCTTTAAAATTCTATAAATAGAAATCTAGGCCAATTTTTAGCAATCTGTCGAATCTCTGTTAATCATTGAGTTCTGCAATATCTTTTGGGCATCTATGAATTTTTCTGATATTTTGGTCAACTGTTTGACTTTGACTTTTTCAAATGACCAAAATGCCCTTACATTTCTCTTAATTACCAAAATGCCCTTACTTTGTCTAATTTTTCATAATTCCCATTTTGCCTTGACTTTTTTCGCCCAATTGATCTGACTAAACCACAAATTGTAAACTTAGGTCGCTGGTTAGCCTTGAAAATGGATCAGGAATATTAATTGTGATTTCCAAAGATTGTATAGTGACAACCCCAGGGTTGTTCTCTCCGGAAGCTAGTAATATGTACCAATAGTCCTTAGCTTGTGATTATGCTTGTGATGAAAATGCAGTCAGCTTTCAAGTCAAGTTATGCTATATACCTAAGGTAATTACAAAATAAAACTTGTTTTTGGTATTTTCTGAGCTAAAGAAAAGTAAAGACAGATTTGGATTTGAAAAGGGAGTGTGATAGTGTGTTCCTCTTGAAAATGAATTTCGCCTTCATGGTTCGCAAAAGATTAGGGAAAGTATCGACTTTCGCATTAAGTTTCAAAATAAAAAACCCCAACAACTCGTGTGGGTCCGGAGCGTCATATGATGATCTCCTTCTAAATCCCCAAACGACTTAGTGGGTCCGAAATAACATGAAATGAACTCCATCCCATGAGATCCCTTAAGACCACTTAGTGTGTGTACGGAAATCGCAAAGTGACAAAATCAACTCCATACATTGCTGACTCTAAAACCAAGCACAACTAGGATGATAGAAGAGACCAACAAGATTTCATTGAATGAGTAAAATGAACTCCATTCTACTTTGTCAATCACAAAACAACACAATACACAATAATCCAAGTTTGGCTCGACCAAGACCAAGCATTTACACACAAATTACACACTCCAACTAGGAATCCAAGTAATCCATAATGTAAATACAGATTAAAAGCAAATACTCCCCTTTCGGCACTTCAAACTCTGGCTCACTTCATCTTCAAGAGGGTGGAGATGTTCAGCTCCTCATGGGTGGTGGAAATGAGCTTCGAATGGATGATGGATGCATGATAGATGGATAGATGATGCAGAAATGGGGTGAAATGGTGTTGGTGTGGGAATGGAATAGATGGAGAATGAGATTGCTCTCCTCTCTTGCTCTCTTCAACCTCTGCAGCCCCTTCTCTTTGCTCCTTTCGAAAATACCCTAAAATAGCATTAGAAATCGTTCTGGGTCGGATCCATCAAGCTGGGTCAGGTTATTTTCCTTCTGGAGTAAAAATCAGGTACTGCGCGATATTCGCCGTGGCTAACCTCACCCGAGAGTTCTTTGCCTGCTACTTGAACTTTGGCCGCGACGAAATTTATATTTCGCCGCGATGAAATTCTCCAGAGTTGCTTCTCTTGCCCTTTTGTACGGAGTTCTTGAAATGAAATAGCAAATATGGGCAATATCATTGGCTCATGATGCAATTTAGGCACAATAAATCATTATTCATGGCATATGTACCCAAAATCACACTAATCCAAATCAACAACTTCTAATCTCAACTTAAGCACAAAAAGGTGATGCATGGCTAAAATCGACTCTAAGACTCTGGGAATTCAAGTAGAAAACTAATACAATTAAAGCTCAATCACCATGTGATAATATTGCTTGTGAAATTATATATAATGTTTGGAATTTAAATTTGATTGTTGTGTAATATGTAAATTAAATTATTACATATGTGGTAGCCATGAAGTAGTGAATGTATGCTTTAGATATTCACAAATGCATGGTTGATCATGATCAAAAGAGGCCTAAAAGATATCATGTCAAATTATGAAGTTAGTTATAATTTTGACTAATTGTTCAATGTGAAGTTGGTCAAATCTCCTACTTTGACCTATCGGGAAACAGAGCAAATGAATTCCAAATGGGTTGACATTTTCCTGAAAAATAGTTCACATTGCAAGGTTTAAAACAATCTAAAGAACACTGAATTTGGAGTTTTTTTACAGAAAGTTATGATGTTCCAAAGTTTGAAGAAAATCAACAAAAATCTAGGAAAATGAAAAATTGCCAAATGAACAGTACATTTTTAAGCATTAAACTGTATCAATTGGGCAAGCTAATGACTCAATGAGTATTTTTCCCTTATAAAGGAACTTATAAGCTTTAAATAGAAATTTGAAACACTCAATTTTGATTTTTCTATAATTAGTTATGAATTTTCAAAGTTGGTTGGAAAAACTGTGAATAGTAACTTTCAAAAGATGAAAGTTTTCATTTTGAATCTTTTGGAACTTATAAGCAAATTGAGGCTTCCATTTGGTTCCAAATCAATATAAAATGAAGCTAAAGACAAGGTTAAGGTGTGTTACACTTGTTTGGTATCAGAGCAAAGGTTTGGGATTTGTTTGGAATAATTGTGCATTGTTATTGATATGTTGCACTATTATTCAATATGCCTATGAAGTTGAGATGCCATTAGCTAAATGTTATGTTATGCACTGGTTGCCTCTTATGGAAGTATGTTAGTTAGTTATACCTTATGTTCATTATTATATGAATGAATGTGACTAACTAAACATGAAAAGTCAAGTATACCAGTGAAGTGTCTGAAAAAGAGAACGAGCTAGCACGAGAACTACTAGAAAATACAGGGGATAAAGGATATGAAGGTCCAGTGTTTGATAAAGATTGTTTCTCTTCAGCGAATGCTTGATGCTAACACCCAAGGACGATGGTTTCAGTTAGCGTATATCCAGATCGGCTAGAGAGTCATATGAACTGGATCAAGTCATTCAGAACCCATAAGTCCCATAGAGATGCCGGTACCGAAGAAAGAGCTCCTAGTAGAAGAAGAGAATCCAGAAAGGGAAGAGAACCCTGAATACACTTCATCTGGATCAAGATCTAATATGACAGTATCATCTCGAGGTTCGAGCGAGATGCAAAGGCTACAAAAGATCAAAGTTTAAACTACAAAGTTTGTCCAGAGGAGATAGTTTACGGGAAACTCAAACGCTGTAAATTGATTTTGCCAAACGTAACCTGGAATTGAATACCTGTGAAAGTATAGAATTACTTTTCTCCTCAAAGATGAAGATTTTATTTAATTGAATAGAAAGAACCAGAGAGGCCTTTAAGCTTGATTAGTCGCAAAAGGTACAGTAGGGACTTCCTCCTCAGTTGAGATTGAAGTTAAAGAGTCCCTTAGTGTTATTTCGGTAGTATGAGAGTTCCTGGATGTATCTCCAAAAGAGATTAGCTGATTGCCTCCAGATAGAGGTGGAGTTTGCTAATGACCTAGTACCAGGAACGAACTTGATTTCAAAGACTCCGTATAGAATGGCTCCAATTGAGATGAAAGAGATAAAAGAGCAGATAGAGGAGCTATTAGAGAAGGGGTTTACTAGACCCAATATCTTACCTTGGGAAGCCCCAGTTCTCTTTGTGAAAAATAAAGACGTGAGTCTTAGATTATGTACAGACTACTGTGAACTAAATAAAGTGACAGTAAAGAACAAATATCTGCTCCCCTGTATTGTTGACTAGTTGAGTGGTACCGAAGTATTTTCCAAGATGGATATCATATCAGGCTATTACCAGCTCCGAGTTAGAGCTGAAGACAATTTCAAGACGGTCTTCCGCACTAGATATGAACACTATGAATTTCTTGTGATGCCATTTGGTTTAACGAATGCCCCTGTAGTTTTCATAGACTACATGAAGTGTGTATTTTGGCAATACCTGGACTGTGTACTCCAGTTTGTCGAAGTCTTATAGATGATGTTATAGTGTACTCCAGATCTCTAGAGGAATATAAAGAGGCATATGAGAATTGTATTAATTGTTTTGAAAAAAAACCTTTTTATGCTAAGCTCAGCAAGTTCTAGTTATTAAAGGTGAAATTCCTAGGATAGGTGATCGCTCAGGAAGGAGTCGCTGCAGACTAATGACTCAATGAGTACATTTTTTAAGCATTAAACTGTATCAATTGGGCAAGCTAATGACTCAATGAGTATTTTTTCCTTATAAACGAACTTACAAGCTTTAAATAGAAATTTGAAGCACTCAATTTCGATTTTTCTAGAATTAGTTATGAATTTTCAAAGTTGGTCTGAAAAACTGTGAATAGTAATTTCAAAAGATGAAAGTTTTCATTTTGAATCTTTTGGAACTTATAAGCAAATTGAGGCTTCCCTTTTCTTCCAATTCAATATAAAATGAAGCTAAAGGCAAGTTTAAGGTGTGTTACAGAGGTGCTAGCACGCTGCTATTGTTGGAGAGTGTTCGCGTGGATACTGGTAGAGGGAGGCGATTGAAAGAACATTGGCTCCTCGTGATCGGAAGCAAGAGCGCGGAAGGTTGTGGAATCTGAAGAGATCCAGGCACAAAGGAAGGGACAATCTCGAAATGCAAAAGGTACGCATTCATCTCCTTGATCTAAACGCCTTTGACATATCTGTATTTGGGATTAGAAAAATTTTAAATTCCACTGCTTGTACGTTCAAAATCCCAACAATGGTATTAAAGCCAGGTGAATTGTGCGTTTAGATTGAGTTTGTGGATTAGCATGAGATGTATGCTTTCTTGAATTCATGTGTGCGTTATGGCTAAGAATATGATATATAGATGATATATGGCTTCTCGTATTCTTGAAGCATGTATGTTGTAAGCATGTATGAATGATGTATGTGATACATAACATATGCGTTTTAATTCTGTATATGGTACATGATGTATGCATTTTTGAATATGTTCATATTGAGGGATATATATTCGTATACATATGATGTATACACAAGTGCGGTTTTGTTCTCATGAATAAGTTCATGCATTCATACGGTTATGGATTCGTATATGATTCGAATCTAGAATACATATGATGTATTGTTTTGCTCGACCCCATATGCGTAGCGCGATATAATCTGAACACAATAAGAATAATTTGTATTGTATAAATTATTGCTTATTGTGATTTGATCTTAAATGATTGAATGGGTATGATGAAACAACATGGCTTTAGTTTTACAAGGGGTTGTAAAATTTAAATATGGCCCACGTGTCGTGCCTTCCTCTAAAGATTCTTGATGTACATTCTTCTCTCATCTCACTCCCCTCGTATGTTCAAACGAGGTTTCTTTCAATGTAATCTTTTAATCTAGAATTCCTCTCATTGGCTTGAGAGGATTCAGTTAGGGCAGTCATGTTATCTCACGTTTATTATATGCTTTTGATTAGACCATTGCATGATAGTTTACGATCATTAAGTATGGTATTGTATGAGATGCAATAACAACCCGTATTATATTTGTAAAATTAATTCGTTGAATCCTCTAAATGAATCTTAAGTCATAATTCCGTCAATTAATGAATAATTGTCAAAACCTCGATCACTCAGTAGTAGGTTCCACCAAAGTGGATGCATTTGAGTTATCTTGGGAAGACAATCGTGAGTAATGGTGCTACTCACACAATTCATTATTGTCTTAACTTAATTGAGATTATCAAAATGGTTTTGGATCTCAAGGCATTAGATGGGATTAAACATGCTGGGTCATATGATGACCGAATCCCATAAAATCTAAGAGTCACATATGATGTAATTGGTAAAGGGTTACCTGTAATATCCATGAATTTCATGCTAGCTGAATGAAATGTTAATCCGATAGCTAAGAAATGAAAAGAGAAATCAGAGGTAAATAGTACAGAAGGAAGAATGACTATAGGCTGGAAGTCTTAAAGATAGACCTGGCTTAGTACACGGAGTTCCGTAGGAATTCAAGAGTTAAGAAAAATTGCCCAGAGTGATATGAGGATGGGAAAAACCTTTAGAAAGGGACCCATACGTCATTTAATAAAAGACCAAGGACATAAAGGTCTTTCAGTATCAAAAATAAGGGTAAAACAGTAATTTTAGAAAAAGTAGAGAAAGTAAGGGCAAAATGGTAATTATGAGAAAGTTGAAGGGCATTTTGGTCATTTGAAGAAGAAAAGTCAAAGTCAAAAAGTCAACCAGTTGACCAAAATATCAGAAAAATTTACAGATGCCCAAAAGATAGATATATACATACCGGTCGCAATGACGTGACACGGATTTTCCAAATTCGGACCCAATTTCCATCTACGGAATTTTGAAGGGCAAAAAGAGGGAAAATAATTATTTAAAATATCAGGAGCTCTTCAAAAATTTGGAGAAAAATATGAAAAATCCAGTGAATTATGTAGTAATTAATAAAATTATTACCCGGTATATATTTAAGACGATTTTCCCGAACATTGGGAAAAGTATCCGAAAAATACCCAAAAATCCCCGAAAAATAATTATTTCAAAAATTAATTTTGGAAAATCTAGAGGGCATTTTGGAAAAAGGGCATGAGAATCAGTGAAAAATATAGTATTTTTCAAGGCCCTAAAAGAAATTTGCTCTTCGATTGCTCCGTTTCAAATAATCCTGTAATCGGTAAAATAATCCTGTAAAAATTGAGGTAATCAAGGGGTATTTTGGGAATAATAATTTTATCATATTCAAGATGAAAATATGGAGATTAAATGAGAAAGAAAATATCTCCAGAAAAGTAAGAAAAAGATTTGTCGGAATAAAGTTAAGTTTACCGATAAAACGCGTAATCGGTAAAAGTAACCTAATGGGATCCAGTTTGGTTAGAGTAACCAAAGGGGAATCAGATTTTTACAGCCATGATTACACCTTTTAGAGAGCCAATAAGAAGTGGACAAGTGGCCCTTATGTGGCTTGATATCAACCCTTAGATCTACTTTAGTTTACAAGATGAGATCCTAGCCATTAGTTCATTAAATGGTGAATTAATAAACACATAATTCCCTTCATTTCTCCAGCCCTTTGCACGACACATTCCAGCAGCCAAGGAGAAGAGAAGTGACGCCATTTTGGAGCAAGAAGATGAGAGAAAAGCTTGGTGGAAACTCAAGGTAAGGAAGATTACTACCTTAAAATATATACCAAACTCTTCCTTGCAACTTCCTCTTTCACTTCCATGGTTTAGAGTTTTGATTTAGCCTCTCTTTTCTCAATTTCATGACTTAGGGTTCTTGAGAGAAAAGTGAGAAAGAGAGGGATTTAAAGCCATTTAATGGTTGGAAATGTTTCCTCTTGTTGGAAGCAGCATGTTGATGATGATATTGATGTTGTTTGAGATGTTTTGCAACTCTTGTAAATTTGGGAAATTATGAAAATATGGGCAGGTGCTGTCCAATTTTCCATTTGACATGGAAGAGTGAGAATCATGTTTTCCCATGCATGAATGAGGGTTTGGAAACATGAAACAAGTGGTAGAATGGTTAGAAGTTGAAAATTCCATGTTGAGGAATTTTGGGAATAATTTCGGCCTGACCTGGAATTTTATGAAGATGAATTGTTTTGATGATTTTGATGATTCCAATGGATCCAAAATGAGTTTTTGTGTAGGGCATAAGTGGTCCCAAGTTTATGGAATCATTAGAAAAAGTTAGAGACAAGTTTGAGTCTGTAGGGTTTAAGGAATTCAAGAGAATGGTTAAGGGATTTTTACATTTGTTCTTGCATTGGAAATAGCTCATGTTTAATGGCCATTATATTCTCCATTGTGTAGGCAAGAATTGTGTTAAGAGGGTGATTTTCAAAGTGACCAAGACAAGTCACAAAATCAAGA
>JANTPZ010153433.1:53366-83851 GCA_025593235.1 Vachellia pachyceras | reverse complement strand
TGCCAATATGGTTTCCCGATTATTTGAGGCCTTTTGATATTTTTCATAATTACATCTGGCTAATAATCCCTTTATCTAGCCAAAATCCAATAAATACTACAAATTCACTTTGGAGGTAAGTTATACTATTTATACCTCCATTATGCCTCAAACAGTTTTGGAAAATTATTTTCTCTCTTTATATCTCATACTAACTTTTCATGCCTTGGCTCATTTCATAACTATCGGTTTGGCCTTTATTTAAATTGATAGTAAAAGTATGGATATTGCATTTCTCCCCCCTTAAAATAAATTTCGTCCTCGAAATTTATACATCGGAGTCAATAACTTTGAGCTCTTGATTTTTACTTCTTCATCTCTTTCCCCATATAACCTTCCCTAGCACCAACCCTTGCTAGATCATTTTTATAATTATATGCTGTTGGATCTTACCTTTTAACTGGAAAACAGGAATTCCTGGCACATTTGACTCATATTTGGGGGTAAGGCGGAAGGATAAATTGTGGTTTCATCTTTACATTTATAATAGCTCTTGGATTGGGCTTCTTTAACTTTGAAGACCGACCTAATTCTCATTTTTGGAGATACCCTCAAAACTAGATGGTCTCCAACTTAACGTCACCGGTCGTCTTCTCTTATTGGCATGAATTACTTACTGACTCACTACATATCTATTGGCTTTATCTTCTTAGCCGCTCTATCACTATCTCAAGATCATGCCAATTTCTCTCTTTACTAGAGCTTCTTGTCCTTTACTAACTGACCATTCCTTTTCAAAAATAAAATTCTGAGGTAATCTTACTTATTGCCTAAATTTCAACAATCATTTTATTTGGTCAGCCTCATTCCTTGCTGACTTTCATTATCTGTCTCTTTTCCATGTCTTTGCCTTTAAGTCACCTTTGTGTCTTTTCTTTCAATACTTGGTGAGTTAATATAATTTCTAAGGTTCTCTGTCTTTTTTCCTTTCTTAACTCATACTCATAGCTTCTTAATAGACTTTAGAAAGACATAATACTCCTTTGAGTTATCACATTATTTTCTGAACTTCAGCACTATAATAGGGAACTTTTAAGATTTCTTACTTCCCTAGGTTCTTCTGTGCTTTCATAGTTCAGAGAAAATTTCTACTTTACTATCTAGATCTCACATTATCTAACTAGCCTCATGATCAATTACTCACAGTTTACTAGAGGCTTTAAGCTTCAATCTGTGAAGCTTTCTGATAATCTTCACATATCATCTTATTTTTCTCCATTAGGACTTATAGTTTTGCTCTTTACTTTCTTTACTTTCCCTCTTTTCAGGGATTGGAACAAGCTTACTCTCATTGACAGCTGGCCTATTTAAAGAAATAGTCAGAGGTACTCTCTCTGTACTAGCTATTCACTGTGAGGACATTTTCTTATCTTAAGGCCATTCCTGGTCATCTCATTCTCGTGTTCTAAGAGCAGCATTATGCTTCTGACTCCAAGCCTTTTCATAGGCTCCTTTACTGAGGTTCACTAAGACCTTATGCGTGTCAGCGCTATTCTGTGGGCTTGGTCCCTGACCCTTGCCTCATAACACTGCTAAGGGAGTCATTCATGCTCTTTAGTTAAAAATAAGTTATTTATCCTTAATGATAGCTAGACTAATAATTTTCCAAGACTAATCCTAGAAAGCAGCACTATCTTCTGAGATCTTGCTTATTCCTTCATTTTGCTCTAGTACTTCTCTAGAATTTTTCTTTTCCTTCGATAGGCTCTTAAGATTCCTTAACCAATTTATCCACGGTCATTTCAACTTTACAATTTATTCTCACAGGAATCTTTCATCATATAAAGATTTAAGCCTATATACTAGCAGATAATTCATAACGAAGTATCCTCAAACTCTGCTGCTAGTACTATGCCTTTATTATTATTTAACTTGGGCTGACTTAAGTTGGGAAGTCTATTGTGGTTACTAACATTGTTGCTGTTGTTACTGCTGTGTCTATCACAGTCTATATGGCTTACTCGTAGTAATGATAAAGCCTTTAAGAAACTTTAGTTCTTCTGGTACCGTCTACTTTCTAATTTCTTTAGAAATCAACCACAACTCATTCAATGGTTACCCAACTCATTCTCGTATTTAACAATCATAAAATACAGCCCAAATAACATTTTTATATCATAATTGTACTTTAACTATTCATGCTTTGTATCTCTATTTACCTCTGGCATTAAAATCACTAAACAGGATCTCATCATATCCTATCTCTTTGCTTCTGTAACTCTTTAAACTTTTGGATGATCCTAAGGCATAAAATTTTATCTCTGAAAACATGTATGTTATCCAGCACATAATCATATCCTAGCCCACCCATACCTTAGGATGTCTAACAACCTCGAATGTTATTGGACTATCAGAGATTCTTTCCTTGATTATCTCCTCTATCTTATTTCCATAGCTAAAGTTCAATTTCATCTAGTTTCTTTGCCTCAAAGCAGGCTTTAGATGGATATAATGTTTATCTTTCAACTTAATTATTCCCTCAAAGGTTTGCTTGAATTCTTTAGCTTCTTCTTGACTCATCTGAGTTTCTAAGTTTTGAGAGAATTAATCCTTTTGATGAGCTTCCCTAATCTTATTCTCTATATTACTGAGGATTTGAGTGATTCCGTGTCTATCAGACTCTATCTATAACTGATTCAATAAACTTCAATCTCTGAGGTTTTTTCTTTCTTTTTTTTATCAGTCTCTGCTCTTTCATTATCATCATAGCCACCTGCTCTATTTTTTTTGGTTTTAAAACATCAGCAACTACATTTACTTTACCTGTGTAATACTTTATCATGTAGTCATAGTCTTTGAGCAACTCCTTCTAGCATCTCTGTCTCAAGTTCGGCTCTTTCTAATCTTGTAAGTACTTGAGACTTTTAAAATCATAACACAGCTTGATGATTGCTCCATATAACTAGTGCCTCCATATCTTTAAGACATAATCTATTGCTGCTAGCTCAATATCATACGTGGAATAGTTCTCTTCATAAAACTTTAGCTGTTGTGAGGCATAAACTACCACTCAACCCTGTGCACAAGCACACGTCCCAATCCATGCTTACTAGCATCACTGTAGACCACATAGGTCCTCTGGGGATCTGGGATCACTAGTATAGGCGTCAAGGTTAGTTTCCTCTTTAATTCTTGAAAACTGGCCTCACACTTCTCATTCCACGAAAAAGAATAGTTCTTTCTAGTGAGCTTAGTCAGTGGCAAGGCAATCCGAGAAAAGTTTTATATAAAACATTTATAATAATTTACTAGGCCCAAAAAGCTCCTAACTTCGGTTACTATCCTAGGCAGATCCTATCTCATTACTGCCTCTATTTTGGTGTAGTCTACTACAACCCCTTCCTGAGACATCACGTGCTCTAGGAATTTCACTTCTCTTACTGTCCTAGGCCGATTCCATTTCAGTACTGCCTTTACTCAGCAAAGTCTGTAGTGACTCCTTCTTGAGGATCACCTATCCTAGGAATTTCACCTTTGATAACTAGAACTTAATGTGCTTAGCGTAAAAATGTTTTTCTTTCAAAATAGTTAATATAATTCTCATATGCCTTTCATACTCCTCTAAAGATCTAGAGTACACTATAACATATCTATAAGACTGTGATAAACTATTCCAGGTATTGCCGAAATACACACTTCATGTAGTATATGAAAACTGCAGGGGCATTTGACAAACCAAGCGGCATCACTAGAAATTCATAGAGTTCATATCTACTGCAGAAAACTGTCTTGAAATTGTCCTCAGCTCTAACTCGGAGCTGGTGGTAGCCTGATATAGGATCTAATTCAAAAATATTTTGGTGCCACTCAACTGGTCAATACATCATCAACACGAGGAAGCAATTACTCGTGTTTTACTATCACTTTACTTATTTCATGGTAGTTTACACACAATATTAGACTCACGCCTTTCTTTAATTGCTCTTCTATCTGCTCTACGCTTCTTTTATTTTAATTGAAGCAATTCTGTACGGAGTCTTGGAAATTAGATTTTGTTCCTGGTACCAAATCAATTGCGAACTTCACTTCTCTTTCTGGAGACAATCCGCTAATCTCTTCTGAAAATACTTCCAGGAAATCTCTGACACTGAAATATCACTAAGGCACTCTTTGACTTCAATCTCAACTGAGGAGGAAGTCCCTACAGCACCTTTTACGACTAATTAAGCTTAAAGGCCTCTCTGGCCCTTTCTATTTGGCTAAATAAAATTTTCATCTTTGAGGAGAAAATTAGTTCTATAATCCCACGGGTATTCAATTTCAGGTCACGTTTGGCAAAATCGATTTGCAGCATTTGAATTTCCCATAAACTATCTCCTCTGGACAAGCTTTGCAATTTAAACTTTGATGTTTTGGTTGCCTTTATATCTCGCTTGAACCTCGAGATGATACTATCATAGGAGATCCTGATCCAAATGAAGTTTATCCGGAGTTCTCTTCTTCTACTGGGAGCTCTCCCTTCGGTACCGGCATCTCTACCAAGCTTACAGGTTTAGGACATTCTGATCCAGTTAATATGCCTCTCTAGCCCATCTGGATATATGCTAACTGAAACCCTCGTCCATGCAGAGCAATAAGCTCACTGAGTCCTTGGATGTTAGCATACAGTATGTGCTGCAGAGAAACAATATGATTAAATACTGGACCTTCATATCCATTATCCCCCTATGCATCCTGGTAAGTTCTCGTGCCAGCTCATTCTCTTTTTCAGTACTTCATTGGTATACTTGACTTTTCTTCATCATTCTTGGCTAACCACATTCATTCATATAATAATGAACATAAGGTATAACTAACATATATTCATAAGAGGCAACCAATACATATCACAACATCAAGCTAATGACGTATCAACTTCATAGATATATTGAATAAAAGTGCAACATTTATCAATTTATAATGCACAATTCTTCAAGTAAATTCCAAAACCTTTGCTCTGATACCAAACAATGTGACAGACCTTAACTTCACCCTTAGCTTCATTATATATTGATTTGGAATCAATGGGAAGTCTCAAAGTGATTAAAAAGTCCAAATAGTTTAATTTGAAAACTTTCAAGTTTTTGAAAGTTACTATTCACTACTTTTTTGGACCAACTTTGAAAATTCATAACTAATTCTAGAAAAATAAAAATTAAGTGATTCCAATTTTTATTTGAATCTTGTAAGTTCCTTTATAAGGAAAAAATACTCATTGAGTCATTATCTTACCCAAATGATACAGTTTAATTCGTGAAAAAGCACTGTTCATTTGGTCATTTTTCTATTTTTCCAGGTTTTTCGGTGATTTTCTTCAAACTTTGGAACCTCATAACTTTCTGTAAAAAACTCCAAATTCAGTGATATTTGTCTTGTTTTAAAGCTTGCAATATGTTTATTTTTCTGTAAAATTTCAACTCATTTAAAGTTCATTTGCTATGTTTCCCAACAGCTCAAAGTTGGGGGTTAGGTTAACTTCAACACTTCTAATTCCAAACTTCACCATTTGAAACCCTAACTTCTAATCCTCTTTCAATCATACTTAATCATGCAATTAGGGTTCCTTAAGCATCACATACTAGCCAAGCATGTATAAGTTTACATCACTTATTACATGCCATACATAAATTCCAAAATGTTCATTTAATTACAACATAGTTTCATGATCAATATCATGACAAATTTCTTGCTTCATGCATCATAAACTCTCTCTCCCTACTGATGAACTTGTACCTAGAAATGGTTAGTGGGAGAGGGTGGGATTTTTGGAAATCCCAATAGCAAAGCTTACTAACATACATGAAAAATTGCATGACATGCTTTAAGTTTATAAAGAAATGTGTAACAAAGTAAAATGTGTACCAAGCACATATCCATGCATATGGCCATAGCATAATATCACTGAAAAACACATTTCAACAATGTCATAAAGTCATGCACATCATTAAGGTAATTTCACAACAATGTTAGAGTTATAAATCTTTGCTACCTTGATCCACAAAAGTTTTTGCTCCTTGGTCTTGATCTCTTCCAATACAATTATCACACCCTAATTATCCTATTAAAAAGGGGCAGCCATATTACAAACTTAGCTACATAAAACTCAAGTAGACTTCTTGTTTAGCCTTATTCTTTAGAAGCTTTGGAAATTCATAACTTAACTTAGGAAAGTCCAATTGAAGTGGTTCAAGTCTCTAATCAAAACTCTTTCAATTCTATTTCAATGAAAAATAATAACCAATCATTTAAGTTAAGCCCATCAGTTCAGAACTGGAACAAAAACGTGTTGATGCCTTATTTTGATGATAAAAAAATGATTTTAGGGATTATGAAGCTTAAATTATTGATGATTAAATGTTCTTAGTGAAACACTCGAGTTCTGTCAAGTTTGTATGAAAGTATTGAGGAATACTCAAGTTCTGTGCTTTAACACTCGAGTATCAAAGGTTTTTTCATGAATTAAAAATCAATACTTTCAGACAACACTTGAGTTTTTGTTGAAAGTGTTGATAATACTTGAGTTCTTGACTTCAATACTCGAGTATTGCAAGTTAAAATGTTTCTGAAATCCAACACTCTAAGTGAAAACTCCAGTATTCAGATGAAGTGTTATAAACACTTGAGTTATGATTTTGAATACTCGGGTATTGGTGTTAAAATATGTTTTGACAGAATACTTTCATGTGAAACTTGAGTATTGGTGTTGAAGTATTGACAACACTCGAGTATTGTGTTGCAATACTCGAGTATCAGGTTATGTTTTCAAAAGAGCATTGAACACTTAAAGCAGAATACTCGAGTTACAAATGGAAGTATTGACAACACTCAAGTATTGAGTTTGAATACTCGAGTATTGAGTCAAAATACTTGAACTTGAAGCATAACACTCGTGTTGTGGAGGAAGTGTTGACAACACTCGAGTGCTTGTTCTCAACACTCGAGTATCGGGCAAAAGTTTTCAAATGAAAGACAACGCTTCAAGCAGAACACTTGAGTATTAGATGAAAATGTTGACAACACTCAAGTATTGACTTCTGAATACTCGAGTATCAAGCTCCATTTTCTCAAAAACACAACATTTCCATCTAAACACTCGAGTAATGGCAGAAAAAGGGACAACACTCGAGTTTTCTATTTTCAACACTCGATTATTGTAATATTTCAAATGATTTCACTTCAAGTTTTCTTCTGAACACTCGAGTATCAACTCAAAGTATTCTTAACACTCGAGTATAAGGATTTCAACACTCGAGTATTTACACTAAATTTTAAAATCTCTCATATAACACTCAAGCAACTTCAAAGGTGTTTGTGAAACTCGAGCATTGACAGAAAACACTCGAGTATTATTTCATAAAATTCAAAATGCTTGATTAACACTCGAGTACTTTGAATAAACACTCGAGTATTGTTTCTTAACGGCTATTTTCTCTCTCTGACAGCTTTTCACGTGCTCTGCATCTTTCCTTATTCGTGACTAACAAAGTTTGAACTTCACCTGCCTTCATAAATGCAGAAGTCCAGGATCATAGAAAAAGAAAAAGCCGTCCTCACAGACAGATTGTATAATTCAAGCCTTCGTCGTCCATGCTACTCAGAAGCATTTATTATAGCATTAATGGCGAAGACGAAGAGTTGGTTTATGGGAGTAACGGACACTTAAATGACTCTAACAGGAAATTTATTACTCCTCATCTATAAAAAGACCAAGCATTCATTACGGAGGATACAAGAAGAACAATACTGACAAGCATTAAAAGCTTTCATCTTCATTCTTTGTAAATCTTTGAATATTCTTTCCAAGCCTCGTCAGCTGCTATATACTCTTTGAGAGAGTTTCTTTGAGCATTACCTTCTGTAAATTTGAGAGAAATTCAAGGTTGGGACCTTCAATCCATTGGGCTGTGAAACTATTAGAAAACAGATAGCGTGAGTCTCTGTTTTATTACATATTGTGAGGGGGAGTGTGAATCTCCGTTGTAAATGCATTATTGGCCTCATTTATTGTTGATAGTGGATTTAAAAAACTTGGAGATGCTCTGAGGACTGGACGTAGGTCAAGTGGACCGAACCAGGAAAAATCTCTGTATTCATCATTCCTTTCTCTCTCGGTGACTTTAATTTTATTCTGTTTTTTAAGCTTAATTATTTTTAATTAACCAATTCACCCCCTCTTGATCGAATCCTACGCTAACAAAGCGTCCACTGTCCGTCTGGCAATACTGGAAGTTCCAGTTTTCTACCTCAAATTTGGAAAATCATAACTTTCATTATACAAGTCCAAAAAATGTGTTATGGGACTCATATTAAAGCTTTAGATGTGTGCTAAATGATCCCAAAATTTCATATGCAGAACAGATTATTTGATCTAGTTAAAGCTCGCACGAATGTCACTGTTCCAGATAAAACATTCCAGCTTTCCAGCAATAGAGTCTAAAATTGGAAAATTCATAACTTTTAGTGTACACATCCAAATATGGTGTTCTATGACTCTTTTTAAAGCTTGAGATAAGTACTAAATGATTCTAAAATTTCATGTGAAGAACATATCATTTGATGCAGCTAAGGTCAACCCGAAAATTACTGTTCCAGAATGAAAATTCCAGTTTCAGTTCAAGTATTCCCAGACTTCCACACTCATTTCTTACCATCATTATCACATCTAAATAACATCATAATCCCCTAGTCCTGTCCTCTCCACATCAAGGCAGCAAATTATAATTAATATAGCAAGCTGTTTAGAACAAAAACTATGCCAAAAAAGTTTACTCTTACCTCTTTTCTCCTTTTTTACACTTGATTCTTGCTTCTTTACCCTTTGCTCTAGCTTACTAGCCCCAACTCTCATACTCTCAGAAATCTAAAATCATAGGAATGAAGCTTTTGATGCAACGAACAGTTTTTATGAAGAGTGTTCTTGGAGTTTAGGCGGTTTGTTGGGTGTTTAGCTTGAGTTTTTCTTCTCTCACTTCTAACTATTTTCACCGCCATTGATGGATGCTTGAAGCTCTATCTCTCTGTCCGGTCCTAGCTACATAATCTGAACCGAAAATGATAGAGGAAAGGATGGGAAATGATGTTAAATTAATGGATTCAATAGTATTTGATAACTTGAGATTTCCACCAATAAGATGGTGGCAACGTTTGTCCCCTTTTTCCTTGGATTAATCTTAGCCAAATAAATCCAGCAAAGCACATTCACTTCTGGCCCATTAATCAGCGCACAGCCCCTCTCTTGAATGGGCATCGGTGGACTTTTATTAAGTCTTACTCCCATAGGAGAATGATGGCATTTTTCCTTTCTTTATTACAAATAAATCTCATAAAATGCTAACTATGCCTCTTTCCTCTTTAATTTTGGGCCATAAAACTTTTAATGATGTCTTCCTCCCTTGTAGACACATACCACGTATGGAAATATCGGTCATATAGCTTTATTTGATTTTTGGACTTATGATGGAAATTTTGGGGCAATTTCTTGACATGTATGGAATTAAATTCAATAATTGATTCCTTGGATAATTCCCAACTAGTAAAATGGCATAATTCATCCGAAAATTCCTTCCTTACATATGCTAGTTTTCCATGCATTTACTGGACCTAAATTGGCTCCCAAACAATTTTCTTCAATTTGGAATAATAATTCCATTTTATAAGCCAAGAAAAAAAAATAATTTGAACCTAGAACTTTAATTTCTAGGGCATGAAACCATTTTATAAATTCACATAAATGCCAATATGGTTTCCCGATTATTTGAGGCCTTTTGATATTTTTCATAATTACATCTGGCTAATAATCCCTTTATCTAGCCAAAATCCAATAAATACTACAAATTCACTTTGGAGGTAAGTTATACTATTTATACCTCCATTATGCCTCAAACAGTTTTGGAAAATTATTTTCTCTCTTTATATCTCATACTAACTTTTCATGCTTGACTCATTTCATAACTATCGGTTTGGCCTTTATTTAAATTGATAGTAAAAGCATGGATATTACAAACTGAGCATGTGCAATTCTTAAACATGATTGAAGAGCTCACTACTCACAATTACACTTTCTCAACATCCTAACTTGTTATTGATGATACTAAACTAGGCCATATTGTTGTTTCAAAACAGGTTACAGGGCGTTAAAATAGAAAATATATTAATATTTCGCTCTGTTGGCTTGAACCCTGCTAAAGTGCTAAGTTACCATTGATCGCAATGATAGAGTTCGTCTTCACATCAAAAGGCTAAAAGCCAAGAGCGTGCCAATTGGCATGTTGGTGCCCAAGTTATCAAAGTCTGAGTAATTAAGGCTCTTCACCAAGAAGCCCCAGTTCTCATTTTGTAAATGTAGTTATTTGGTTTAATCTTTTTCTCATGTATATGTTATTACGATTTCCTTGAGTTTAGTTTTGAATTTATATATTTGATGTTAATTGGTTTTATGAACCCAAAGCAAAGTCTAATAAATGGAAAATTAATGAATAGTCCTGTTTGAAAATTTTACTGTGAAGAAGGACTTGTTTTGTTTTTACACAGTATTGATATTGCGTAGAACTTTATACATATAAGATATCAAGGTATCAAGCTCCAATTTGAATTCTTTATATCAATAAAAAAGATCTAATCAATATGACTCTAGAAGAAGTTCATAATTGCATTAAATGTATAATAAAATTCATTAAGTTCTCATTCATAAATTCACTGATTGCAATTAATGAAAATCCTCTTATGAATATTTATGTAATAATGCCGTAAAAAGTTATGCAAATTTCTATTTAGACCCTTGGAGGAGTGAAATCCAAAGAAATTTTGATTTAGAATTAAAAGGCAAAAATGCTCTAGAAGTTCTAAGGGACACAAGAGACTACAAAGTTTTCAAAGGGGAAATTTTGCGTTGGACGTTTGAAAAATAGAGCAATTCTTCTCTGAAAGTTTAAATAATAGGGCAATGTTGCCTCTCTATTAACAAACCAAACAGTCCATGATAATTTGAGGAACAATTAATACTTCCTCTAATCCTAAATGTATGCCACCGTTTGTGGTGTAATTTACACCACAAACTGTGGTTTATATTTAGGAACTGTGGAATTGAATAAAAAGAACAAACAAGATTGTTATTTTAAATTTGGACTAAAATAAACAAATTAGCTATCTCTTACATTTAAAGCTAGGTACGTAGAGGGAGTATCAAAGTTTTAAATTGACATATCCCTACAATAATGTCAAATATTTAATTACTTTAGAATCTTTAATTCACCCACAGTTTTCTTTTGTAATGCTAACTCTTGTTTTCAAATTTATGACGTAAAGTCAACTTGGGATACCCTCATAAATTCTAAAGGTTTTCTAACAATGCTCATAAATGACTGTAATTTCTGCGACAGAATGTGAAATAGCTCTATATAAGGGACATATCCTATGACATAAGTGTTCAACAAAAACTTGTCTCCTCAGGAATATCAATGTCAAGGGGAGTGATGAAACATGAGTACATCACTGAGGCTCCAAAAGAGAAGCGACATTCAAGAAAAGGAAAGGAAATATCCTGAAAAAGGTAAGTGAACTTAGCATCCTTTGTGGTGTTGAGGTTGGTGCAATCATTTTCCGTGGTCCATCTTATTGTCAAACCAGATGTTGGGCAGACCTTGTTGAGAGCTGTCAAGCTAGGCCAGTCTTCGAGAGGATCTTGTCTAGAGAGCTAGGATGATAAATTCTATCATCTCCTATATGGATTTTTACTTTTCAAATATAGGTCCTCTCCATGGTAGGCATAGATTGACACTTCTCAATCCCTTTCTGGACACTTTCATGGTTTGGCCAAACCTCTAGTTGATGATAAGTGGGACCATGGAAAATGATTGCCCAACCTCAACACCACAAAAGATGCCAAGTTCACATACTTTTTTCATGATATTTCCTTTCATATTCTTGAATGGTATTCTCTTTTTAAGTCAAAAGTGTGTACTCATATTTCATCACTTAACACTACTACAAAAGTTACTTTTTATGCCCTATTTTTAACTCAATAGACGCCCTTTCTCGTGGGGGCGTAAGTGTGAGGGTAGTAGAAAGTTAGGGCCTACGGCACCCTATATCAGGAGAGGTGTCGTAGGTCAGACCTACGGCACCCTTTATTGGGAAAAAGGGCGTCGTAGGTCAGCCTTACGGCGCCCTTCCTTACAATATAGGGCACCCTAGGTCGCCATTACGGTGCCCTTTTCCAATAAAAGCTAAATAATTTTGGCACCGTTCAGCGCCCCTTTTTAGAAAAAGGACGCGAATTTCAGTAGTAAAATGTCTTCTTTGTAGTAGTGTAACTTTGTTAGATACCATTAGTTTTTATGGTGTCAAATATGGGGGAAAAAGTTTGTATTATTTCAACATATTCTGTTTTGCTTTGTTTTCATTTAGCTTTGAGATGTGTACTATATTTATACATTATCTCCCAAATCACAACCCAAGAGGTGAAACTTATTTCATATGAAACATGATTAACGTACAATGCGCGGTTAATGGATGAATGAGATATGTGTCTCAAAAATGAGCGGCTAATGGATAAATGAGATATGTGTCTCAAAAATTTATGTTCGGATTCACATGATTTCACATACTGATCTTCCCCATGTTTACTCTTTCATTAATATCTTTTAAATTAAGAGGAGCTTTTGAGTAGTTATTTTGGCTTTTGAAAAGTAGACTTAGAGAGCTTTTCATTGATAGATCATTTGCAAATTTTGGAGTAGAACTACGAGAATTATGACTACTAAATCGATGTTGACCTAAACTTCAAGTTATATTCAAGGTTTAAACTAACTTTTGGTCCATATAGATTCCTTCAATTTAGGTTTTGATCCCTATATTTTCAATTTTGTATTTTTTGTCCCTGAAGTTTAGTCTTTCTAAAACCGTTAGTCCCTATAGTTTCAAAAGAACCTAAATCAAAGGTTAATGCCGTTAAAATTGATGACTTGTTGCTGATGCAGTTATTTTTATGATGTGGCCTGATAACTAGATATGGTCAATACTTACGTTGACCTATTAAACCTACTTTTGGTCCCTATATTTTGCCTTGATTTAGGTTTTGGTCCCTAAAGTTTAAAAGTAGTGGTTTTGATCCTCAGATTTACTCTATCAAAAACTGTTAATTCCCATAGTTTAAAGGGATTTGTTAAACCCAATATCAACACCGTTAATTTTTCTTATGTGTCACTGACTACTCCGTTAATTATGTGAAAGAGCTTAATAACTCAAACATCTTACATTTCACTCTTAATAAATATTGACTCCATTGAGTTTACTACTAGAGAACTCAACAGCCACATCTACTTGTTCAATATTATTTCTGATTTGGCCCTTTGAAAAGGAACATCTGCTCTAACAATGTCACCTATGTGTCAAGATATCTAATGAGAAAATATGAAAAATCAAGCTTATTTATTTCGTACCTTTCCCTCAATGAGTCAAATTCTACAAGATTAAACATGTGGGACATAGTTCCTAATGTGAAATTTAAAACTCAAGAGCTAGTTGATATTTTTTTAATTAGTTCTGAATGTAAACCTTATATCTCCTTTGTCCTCCCCATTTATTATATTTACATACTAAGAAGAAAACAAGTTTTATTAATCTTCATCAATAAGACAATTACATAATTTTCATCAAACATTCAATCATAACATCCTTTCGATCAACATCCAACTCCATTCTTGGTAGGGAATAAACGTGCCACCTATATAATATCTCATACAGAATATATCATATCACTTATAGTGATGAATAGTCATCAGACCTATATAAACCCATCCCATATATACACAATCCGTACGCAAGATCAAACCCATCCCATATATGTAGATTCCATATATGTGTGATGCAAATTGGGTTTGGACCATGAATAACTGCATCAAGAGAGCATCCAAATGATTTTTCAACATTCCATTCTTTAACACCTCCCATTTTCCCCTTATTTTCGTATTATAGATCACTTACGAATCACTCTTGGGCTTTGGATAACTCAATTTGGGCTTTCTATGTGAACTTTAAACTTTCAAAAATGAAAAAAGTGGTTACTGTTCACATGCCCTTTTTCCAGATTTCTGGCCCCAACTTTGAAAAATCATAATTAATTCTAGAAAACTCGAAACTGAGTTATTCCAATTTCTAACTTTTTCTTATTAACTATAGGGGAAAAATACTCATTGGTTCCAATTCTTGCCCATTTGATACAGTTTATTCAAAAAACCTCATGCTGTCTGTAATGGTTCACTCTAGTTTTTCAGATTTTACCTCAATTTTTTGGAAAATCATATCTCTTAATGCACACATCCAAAATTTGCAAACTTTATATCATTTTAAATCTTAGGATGTGTAGTTTCTGAATGAAAAATTTCAGCCCATTGGGAGCTCGTTTACTATTTTTAACTATTACTTGAAACAGATTCATTTTTCAGGGCCTTTGGAACCCTTTTAGCTTTGAAAACCAATTTTCTTAAAAATTTACCAAAACCTCTTTTTGGTCCATTAACCTACCTCTAACATGCATGATTATTCCTTTACCATTCTTGGTTACTTTTAGCTCATTTTCATGCATGCTTCATCACCCATCCACATGATAACTTTGTAGAGGTTTAGGTTACAAACATGACAACAACTTCAAGAAAGTATGCATCATAACCATTTACACCAAAAACATGCAAGCAAAACATCATCTTCAAGCATCATTAACCTTTTCCTTACCCTTGCTTGAGCTTGCACCTACATGGTTAGTTGTTGAATAATGAGATTTTGAAATCCCAATAGCAAAACTAGCTAAAAAAAAAGTATTGTGAATATGCATGTAATAACCTTTTAACAAACATATGAGCATGTGATATGTTCAAACAACATTTTTATATGCATATGACCATAGCAATCAAGATCACATTTCATACCCATATCATTCACTTCATTCATCACAAAAGTCATGCATCATTCACAACAAAGTTTCATAAACACTACTACAAAAATACTTTTTACGTCCTATTTTTAACCCAATTGGCACCTTTTCTCAGGGGGTATATATGTGAGGGGAGTAGAAAGGTAGGACCTACGGCACCCTATATTATAAAAGGCGCTATAGGTAACCTTAAGGCGCTATAGGTATCCTCTACCTTGGTATCAAAGCCGGAAGGGGAAGTAGAGATGTTCTAATTATCCTTCATCAGAATTTGTACTGTTAAGAACCATGTTGACGGTTTAGCAAAAAAAAAAGAGTCTGGAATTTATGCTTAATAGCATGCTGGTGGTAATTTATCATCTTAGTGTATGGTTCTTATTTATGATGCCTGAGTCCTTCCGGAGATCGTCATGGTATAAGTCCCACCCGATAGGGCTGCATCTGGTCTTCGTAGTAAGGTACCATATATGAGATATTATACACTCGTAAAACACGGTGGCTAAAGCATAAATTCCCTTGTCTCATTCTACTAAACTCTTAACATGATATTTTAACGCAAACTCTGATGAACTTTAATCACTACACCTCTATGAAACCTGAAGGTGATGATACTGAGTAAGGGAGATTAAGGCCTTCTATTTTTACCATCTGTTTATCCTTCTGCAATTTTACTTTGTCGTATTTTAATTCCTGTTATTTATTTTCTGTCTGCTTTTATTATGAGTTTGTTTTTCCGTTCCTTTTCTTCTAGAGGTTCCTTATCTTCTTCCTCTCCATCTTCTTCAAACAATAATCATAACACAAACATGGCACACTCTTCTTCTTTCAAAAACCCAAACATTTTTTTGGAAGAAATACAATTTCAAGACATTAATCAAAACATAGACGACTGGACTCTTCCAGAAGTCTCTCCAAACGAAATTTACCAACAACACCGCCGTTGGTGGACTAAACATGATTATATTATAAGAACTGCTGAAGAATCCATTGCCATCCAACCAGGACAAGAAGAATTTATCCTTCTTTCTGCAAATCTATTGAAAAATATAGGCAGAAATATACTTGGATGCACATTGGCTGTGCTCAAACAGCTTTAAAACCTCTGGTCTGAAAAGGTCTTAATACTGCCGCCTTTGTTTGTCTAAGGGATGCTAGACATAACAAATTTTCGGACTCCCTTTTTACTGTAGTTTAAGTAAGTCTTCATGAAGGACCAGTCTACTTTAACTGTTACCCCAACCAAACTGTCCATTTGAATGATCGAAACATAATGGATGTCCTTAAACTTATGATCAAGTTCAAAGGACTTGACATGAAGCCCGGATATGATCATGTATCTTTGCAATATAGGATACAGTAAAAGGTCTCAAGAAACCACTACATCTATGCCTCTTATGCCTAGAGATGATGGTCAAACAGTAGTTTTCTTAACTGATTACAATAATGCTAATATCACAATTCCTCAAACAATTATGTGGAAAGATATTGACCTTCTTATAGATTGGCAACTTGATCAAGCTTCTGAGCCTACCCCAAGACATGTGCCTCAGGTTAGCAGAATAACTCTGGACCCAAATTAGTTCATGTTTCCTTTGACAGATCGAGACAGTCTTTTTCTCAAGCCTCTAGATCTTCATATGAAGATTTTAGAACTACAATAGGTGAGTTACCTAGGCACTCTCCTCGGTACCTCGATCCCTTCCTTCGGTCATTTATGTTCCTCCCGCTGAAACACTTGTAGTTAATCCTTTCCCTACTACAGTTTCACCAAGGCGTGGATAACACCCCGAACATACCTCAAACATCATATCAAAGGGAGGATGATGACCTCACGATCGGCTCTCCAACCCAATCTGATATGAATGGTGAACCCAGAAACATTTCAGTAATAAAAATCATTTTGAAATTGACAAACCAGGTCTTCGAAAAGAATTTTATTCTCCAGAAAATGTTTTACGAAGAAAATGGTTCAATAAAAATTTTAAGGGTAATCTTAGGAACCAAGTTCAAACTCAATTTTATGAATTTTTGGAAATTCATGAAATAAACATTCCTTTTTTCAGTTGGTTCCAAATTAATGCCCATAAACATAATTTAAACTATCCCTTTTTTACAAATATCAATGTTGCTAAAAGAGATTGGAAAACTCCTTCGAAAGAAACAATCTCTTCAGCCTTCCCTCCTTCAATCCCAGTCCAAATTCCTAAACTTATAGACGATAAAGGCCATCCGATTATCGCTGCTCCTTTTAAATTTAAAAACATTGAACAAGAAGTTGATCCTAGGGACATTAAAAACATTATTGAACAAAACAATTATACTAACCAATATCTCCAGATCATTGGAGATCATATCAGCCACACTCCCTCAACCTCACAATCTTCTCCATCCCCAACAAAACACACCACCAATATTCAAACACCCTTATTCAAACCTTTTGAAATTAATCCTCAAATACAAACAAAAATCCAAACAAAAACTAAAGCTGATTTAATTAAAAAAATAGAACAAAGATTTCATTTAATGGAGTCAACCGTTCCTGAAACTCCTCAATCTTCTAGCACTACTAAAATACAGGTTGTCTCTGGAAAACGTGAATCAAATTCTGACACCAACCCTGAAAATTCTCCAACATCCGCAATCAAAATCAACGAATTTTCTTGGCGAAAACCTTCCAAACTTTACTATCCACGTGCAACACCTCCTGATGTTCTTGTGGAAGAAACACCAAAAAAGATTAAATCTTTTAATGCAAACCACATTTATGAATGGAACATAGATGGTCTAAATGAAAAACAAATTTTAAATCTTATGCAAGAAATAGGTATGGTCTGCACTACCTATCAAACACAGTTTGATTATACTGATGAAGAAATAATCAACCTTTAATTTCTAGGTTCTCTGGACAATTGAAAGGTTGATGAGATAATTACATTTCTTCTCGGGATAAACAAACTATTGTTTCTGCTATTAAAACAGAAGCAGATGGGACACCTATTACCCATAATGGTGAGCCTATTCCTGATTCTGTTAACAGATTAATCTTTACAATTGTTAAACATTTTGTGGGCGATCCCTCTTTATGGAAATATAGGTCTGCAGAATTGTTGGCTAATCTTAGGTGCAGACACTATCTGATTTCAAATGGTATAGAGATACGTTCTTAACTCAAGTTTTCACTAGGGATGATGCTCATCAACCATTTTGGAAAGAAAAATTCTAAGCCAGCACACCAACTGCATTTGGTGAGAAGGTCAAAGAAAAATTAAGAAGTCTCAATGATGGCAATATTCCTTATGATCACTTGACTTATGGGCAACTGATCTCTTACATTCAGAAAACTGCACTTAAAATTTGTCAGGATGATAAGATTCAACATCAATTGGCCAAAGAAAAGGCTACAACCAAGAAAGAATTGGGCACATTTTGTGAACAATTTGGCTTTCCTGGCTGTAAAAAGACTAATCCTTCAAGGAAAAAACATCATCACAAACATTCCTCAAAACGATTTGAAAATTCACGAAAATCATTTAGAAAATCCAAACCAAACACTCTCTCCTCGAAAATTAAAAAATGAGTTCAGATCTAAACCTCTGGTTGACCTCCCAAAACAGTCAAAAATCACTTGTTTTAAATGTGGGAAACCCGGCCATATTTCCAGATATTGTAGGTTTTCTAAAAAGATTAAGGCACTCCATCTTGAGGAGCCCGTTCTTCAACAAATAAATAGACTAATGCTTGATTCTGATTCAAATTCTGGATCCGATTCTGAATCAAGACATGAGTCTAATTCTTCTGAAGACATCAACCAAATTCAACTTGATGAATTCTCTAATTCATCTAGTTCTCCAATTATAAACATGATTAGTAGTGAGCAGAATCTTTTTCTAGAAACTATTGATCAACTTCCGAATGACATAAAGGGTAAATATCTCTCAAAATATAAAGATATTTTAACCTCAGCATCCACCTCAAACTCCAATTCTAAATTAAAACATAAACTTCCTTTTAAATACGATCTAACCTAAACTCTTGAAAAATTTAATCAAACCTCCAAACCTATAACTATCCAAGAACTCCAGTAAAAAATTAATAATCTTAAATCTGAAGTCAAATTAATTAAATTAAAACAAGATACTCAACAAACTTTGATTTCTCAAATTTCTGAAATCAACTTTCTAACATAAATCAAGAAAAATGATTTCACACAAAATCTGATAAACATCCTGAAGAATTTGAAGAGTCCTTTCTAAACATAATTTCTCAATTAACTTACCAGAAGTTTCATATAAAAGCCAAACTTATTATTGGAAATACTTTTGTTTTGGAAACAACGGTTTTATTTGACACTGGAGCAGAATCTAACTGCATTCTTGAAGGAATCGTTCCTACAAAGTATTTTGAAAAGACAACTAAAGTTTTAAGAGGCATAACCAAAGACAGGTTAAACGTTGAATATAAGATTTCAGATGTTGTTATTCAAAATGAATCTTTAAAAATTAAAACACATTTTATCCTAGTAAAAGAAATGTCTAAGCAAATCATTCTTGGAGCACCTTTTGCAACTCTTCTGTTCCCTTACCAAACAGGAACAGAAGGAATTTCTAAAAAACATTTTGGGAAAAAGATTCTTTTCCCTTAGGCCCGGTCCATAAGGGTAAAAGAATTAAACCCAATTTCTTTTAAACAAAATCAAATAAATTTTTTGAAAAAAGACATTTCTTTTCACAAAATTGAGCAATTTTTATCCCAAACAAAAATCCAGAATAAAATTCAAGAATGTTTAGACATAATTCATACAAAAATTTGTTCTGATTTACCAAACACCTTTTGGGATAGAAAATAGCATGTGGTAGATTTACCATATGAGCCAAAATTTTCTGAGAAAAATATACCAACAAAGGCTAGACCAATCGAAATGAGTCAAGAGCTTCTTGAAACTTGTAAAAAAGAAATTCAAGATCTTTTAAATAAAAACTTATTAGGAAGAGTAGGAGTCCTTGATCCTGTGCTGCCTTTTATGTTAAAAAAATGCAGAAATTGAGAGAGGAACTCCAAGACTTGTTATCAATTATAAACCTCTTAACGAAGCCCTCCAATGGATTCGTTATCCAATCCCAAACAAGTCTGATCTCCTTAAACATCTTCATTCTATAAAGATCTTTTCAAAATTTAACATGAAATCTGGGTTTTGGCAGATTCAAATTTCTGAAAAAGATGGGTATAAAACTGCTTTTACTGTACCTTTCAGACAGTATGAGTGGAATGTTATGCCTTTTGGTTTGAAAAACGCTCCCTCTGAGTTTCAAAGAATCATGAATGAGATATTTAACGATTATCATCGATTCATTATAGTATATATTGATGATGTATGAATCTTTTCCCATTCTATTTATCAACATTTCAAACATATATACCATTTTATTAAACTTGCAGAACAAAATGGTTTGGTAGTTTCTAAACCAAAAATCTCTCTTTTCCAAACATGAATTCGTTTTCTTGGTCATTGGATTTATCAAGGGAAAATCCCTCCTATTAAAAGAGCGATTCAATTCGCTGATAAATTTCTTGACTAGATTATAGACAAAAATCAACTCCAAAGGTTTTTGGGATGTTTAAACTATGTTGCTGATTTCATTCCCCAACTCAGTAACTTTGTCAAACCTCTCCATCAGAGATTAAAAAAACAGCCCTCCCCCTTGGACTGACTCCCATACTAGCATTGTTAAACAAATTAAACACCAGGTTAAGGAACTCCCATACCTTAGCCTTCCCAGCCCAATTGCTTTTAAGATTGTTGAACTGATGCCTCTGATATTGGTTATGGGGGCATACTCAAACAACGAATTAACAGCAAAGAGGAAATTATTTCTTTTACTTCCAAACACTGGAATTATGCCCAACAAAATTATTCAACATTGATTGTAAATCCCCTAAAGATGTTTTATAAAAGAATGTTCAAAATCTTGCATCTAAACAAATTTTTGCCAGATGGCAAGCCATTTTAAGTGTTTTTGATTTTGATATTGAATTTATCAAAGGCACTTCCAATTCTCTCCTAGATTTCCTAACCAGAGAGTTTTTACAGAGAAACTGAGTGATCAAACCCTTGTACCAAAATGCCTCCTAAAAAGAAGAAGAATAAAGACGAAGAAATGGACAAAGGCAAAGATCCTTTGATAGGAGCACAACCACCACTCTGCTCAGAAGAAATCCATGATCTTCTGAGATAATTCACAGGGACTTTATCCCAACAAACAGGGTCATCTACCTAGTAAACAGGGTCTTCAACCCAATAAACAGGGTCTTCAACCCAATCTAGCATTAAGAAATTTGAGTCTTCTACTCAAAAATCGCAAACAGGACCTTCAGTCCAAAAATCTGATAAAAAGACCCTCCAATCTTATGTTCAAAAACTCCCATCACAAAATTGGAGTCAAACACTAGCCAAACCAGATGAGAAGACTCTAGCCCTCCAAGCTATGACCAAACAGGAGTATGATTTGATTAATCATCAGTATGCTCTTCAACTCTAAAAAACACCAGTGCTAGTTTCTCAAAAATAATTGGTAACTGCTTCCTCCCAAGCAATTACCATCCAGCCTGAAAAGAAACTTGTTACACCCTATGTCCAAAAGCCCGGTAAAGCTAGATTCGTATGTTAGGTTGAACCAGAATTCTTTGAAAAACACCCAACCTAACAGCCTTAAAGATTTTCCCTTCTGGATGGCACTTTAAGCCTATTAACCCTCGAAAAATAAGAGAGTATTATGAATTAATATTGATTCATTCTGATTCTGTTTCTCTCTCCAGAAAGGCAGACACAAAAGATGAATCTTTAATAACTCATTCTACTCTTCAAATCAAAAAGGTTCTCACTCCATCCCAGTGGGGATCTGATTTAAACAAACCACGGTTTTAGGACATTGATTTTGAACCCAATGGATATTCATACTGGGATTATCAAGATGCCTGGTGGAAAGTCTTCTAGGATCAAAATCGATTTTTTAAACATTCTTGGTTTATTTATTTTAATAAATCTACCAAGTACCAATTTCCTCAATGGTTTCTACATTGGTGGGATTTCTTTGGGGTCACCCCTCAAGTCTTTCCCCTAATGTAATCCAAGCCTTTGAGTTCTTTAAACAAAAATTTAATGTTTATGTAGAACCTGCCATTCCAGTGGAACTACACTATTTCTCTAAACTATCAGGTGCTTGGATATTCTCCTGGCAGTACTCTTTTTCTCATCAAGATAGAGATGCAGCTATCCTCCCTATTCTACAGTGAATTCCTTTTATCATATGGTGTGGGGGAAGTTCCAACTAAAATTTCTCAACCTTGTGGCAGTTAAAAAATGGTTCAAAGAAAACCCTGAATATCTTTGCCTTTTGAAGCATAGTATTTTCTTAAACCAAAGAGCCAGTATTCAAATTAGACCCGCAGGGGTCCAAAGTAAACAGGAACTTGTGCAACAACACGGCTCAATAATTCAACTTCTCACTAATGAAGTTTCTTCTTCAAGCGGAGCAAGCAAAGAACCGTCAACATCCAACTCTCTAGCACCGACACTGATGACGAAGAAGAGTTGGAGATCACCCATCTCGGAAATGATAGTTAGAAATCTTTTGCTATTATTTCACCCGAACATTATTGTAAACACTATGTCAAACAAAAATCGAACACTGTAAACAAATTGCCAGTAGACCAGGAATATTGTCAGGTGTGCAGGCCAGGAATATTGACAGGAATATTGTCAGTTGTCAGGAATATGGTCAGTCGTACTAGAACTGTAGAAATAGTTCAGGTCGCTAGCAAGTTTTAGGTCTTGACATTGTGCAAATTTTACCTCTCTGTGCTTCAGAATCCTCCTTCACTAGAAGGCAGAAGCTTACACTGCGCTTCAGAATCCTCTCCTCTTGTATCCCTTTGCTCTCATCTTCTCTTGTATCCCCTAGTTCCTACATTCTCTTTGTAAGTGCCAGTTTTATAAATAAAGTTAATTTTATCTACATTTGCATCATATCTTGCATCTTATTCTTCCTTTCTCTGAAGGTCTGAGTCCTGTTCGGACTACCGCTACTCTCAGGTCCTTTTCTTTTTCTTTCCTTTGCATATCTATTTTCAGTTTTTTGGCTTAAGCCGTCCATCGGCCCTCTACTTTCCATAGCTCCCTTCTCTTTCCTGGTTCTTTAGACCCTTTCGAGGAGTCTCCTCTACCTATAGCACCGTAGGTTAAGGCGACCTATCTTAAAATATTGGGTGCTGTAAGGTTTTTTTAAAAAAAAAAATTATATGCCATAAGTAAGGAAACCAAAGAGCATCGCTGCTTGAGAAGCCGTCGGAGAGCGAGAGCTTGAAATATCAAAAAAGAAAGCAAGAATGAAACAAAAAAGCAAACGAGAATGAAACTTGAAAAAGTAAGCAAGAATCAAATTTTGGAAGCAAGGATGGTGAGCCCTAAAAAGCAAACAAGACAGATTGTCAGCAAATTCTTACAACACCAGCTCCATGGCTTCCACTTGATCTCCATGCGTGAGCTTTTCATCTTCTTCAAGCCATTCTGATTCGGATCTTTCAACAGATCGAAGCTCACCCCCTTCATCCTCATCTCTTGAGCGCATCTCATCACTCCTCAACTTGATTCCCTCTCTCTCTTCACCTCCCTCCACATTCTCCAAAACGCGTGCACCTTCACCTGAACCAAGAATGAGGAAAGTTGGAAGAGATCGCACTTGATGGAGTCCATTTGGAGTTCTTTATGAGCGATTCTATGCCTGAAGACTTCCTACTCTCTCTGCCATAGTTTCAGGAGCAAGAGGTGGCCTAGGCTTTCTGAGATCTCGGTGAGCGGATGGTCTTCGATTGCTTCAGCAATATTGGAAATCATAGGGAGGAGCTTCTTCTTCTCATGCTCCAAGTCCATTGGGATCTCCACAATGTTTCTTCTTCTCGAGCTTCTTCTTCTCTTTTTTGATTCTGCCATTGCTTTCTTGATTCAAATACAAGAAGCTACGAGGTGAACGATCCCAGTGTGCGATTGGATATCTCCGAAATCTGAGGCTCAAGCCTCCGCCTCTCTCTCTCTCTCTCTCAAGAAGATGATAGGAAGCAGAAAAGAAGATGAAGCATAGGCGCAAGTCATGCGGTGTTTTGACCTAAATTAAAAAAGAGGGCTTATAGGGCGCCTAAAGTCCTTTATTTAAAAAAGAAGAAGACTTCTGTGGCGAGAACGAAGGGTTTTAGGCGTCCTATCTTTAATGTAGGGCATCTAAATATGCTTTTAGGCGTCCTATCTTAATATAGGGCGCCAAAGAGTGCCCTTTTAGGGCCCTACCCTCAAGATAGGGCGCCAAAAGGTAATCAAGTGGTGCCTTTATGCGCCCTATCTTAATATAGGGCGCATAAAGTCCCGCCTACATTCTTTAAAATTTCAAAAATACTACCGCCTTCATTTTTTACTCCCTTTTTTAAAAAAAAGGACGCTAATTTCAATAGTAAAAACTATACTCTGTAGTAGTGAAAACATAAGTTTGGTTTAGTAGTCTTGCTACCTTTGTAAAGCTTCTCCTTTTTTAACTTAACTCCAAAGTTCTTTAGGATCCCTTCCAAATGTGCTCTTGAAGGTCTTAAAATCCTAAAAATCATGGTATAAGATCCATGTAAATACATAACCAACATGTTGCCATAAAACTTGTAAAATTGCGTAGAACTCTTTGTGGGTTTTTCAAGAGGCCTAAAAGTTCAAGTCTTGATTTTTATGGTTCCTTAAACTTCTAAATGCCATCTCTTGGCTTTACCCTACACAAAACATCATTTCAAAGCCATTGGAACCATCAAAACACTCAAAAACTCATTCCTTCCATTTCTCTTGCCTTGGCCAAAAAGAAGAAAGAAAAAGGGGGAAAATGGGTCCTTTTCACTTTCTTCATGTAACCTTATGTTTTCTTGCTTCCAAAACCCTTTCTCTTAGTTTTGATTAACTCAAAAACATCTCCTCGTAGATCACTCAAAATGTGGGCAGCACCTCCCCATAAACATGAGCTTCCCATATTTTTTTTTACAACAACTTAAAATCAACTAACAACAACCAACAACAACTAACAATCTATCTTTTACCCCTCAAGCAAGAGCTTGCAACCATTTACTACTTTTGAAACCTTCTCTTTTCCATTTTCAACTCTTGAAATCCTAGCCTTTATCCTCAAAAAGGAAGGCTCATTTAAGGAACAACTCAAGAGAAGCTAGTAGTGGTAGCAAACTCAAGAAAAGAGGGAGATTAGGTTGCAAGAGCATTTTACCTTGTGTTTGGAGCTTGGGTTTCTTCTTTCTTGCTTGGGGAGTGAGTGTTTTCTAGAGAGAAGGGAGAGCGAATTTCAGACCAAGAGAGAGGGAGGGAGGGAAGAAATTTGAGAGCAAAATGGAGAGTTTTTGCTAATTAAAATGCTTCTTGAAATATTGTGTGGTTTAGATTGAAACTTAGTGACCAAGTCTTGGAATACTTGATCCACATTGAGCCACATCTCCTTGTCTCATCCTAGCTGAAAAAGTGACTTTTCAGACCCTCTAGGCGTCAGATTTTGCTGGCTGGGCATTTGCCCAATCCAGTTACATGATCCAGTGGAACGCATTTCCATAAAGTAACCTTTACACAACTACCTTTTTATTTTTCCGGAGACTTTATCTCTCACATGGTGCCAGTTCCTAGGCTTTCTTGCCTAGGTGGCATCATGTTCTAGCCCATAGCATCTCCGGGTTTCCCTCATAACTCATCAGGATTCCTCGATTTGCGTGCAACACCGTAAAACGGGCTTCCGGCGGCCAATTTGACTTAAGGACATGGAAAAATTCTATATTTTTCCCTGATTCTCAAGCTCTTTTCCGTTCCTCAAAATTCTTCCCTGATTTTCCGTAATTAATTTCTAAGAAAATATTTTTCGGGTTTTTTAGGCACTGTTATTCTCCGTACAACGAAACTGCTCGCACTGAATACCGGGTAATAATTTTATTAATTACTTTATGATCCAACTAAACTTTTCTCAATTCGGGTCTATGAGATTTGAGGATTTCTATTACCTCAAATAATTATTTCTTGGTCCTCCTAAACTTCGAAATCCTTTATTTACCACTTATTTACAAAAATGCCACTACATTTTTTACTTTTGCCATAATTTCCAAAATGTCATCACTTTTTCTGCTCTTTCTTAATTTCAACCTAGCCCTTGGTTGACTTTGACATTTTTTGTCAACTTTGACTTTGGTCAACTTTGACTTTTTGTTGACTTTTGACCAAATTACCCAAAATGTCCTTATTATTTGATGACTTTTTATGCCCTAGGCCCTTTTTAATCAAAATGACCACTTTATCTTGTCATTTTGGCCAAATGTCCATTTTGCCCTTGAGTCATTCTTACTTAAAATCTTCAAGACTAAGGACTTAGTCAATTATGATCCTTCTTATCTAAAGGTATTTACCTTATATCAATGGGCATTAAATCATCACATAAATACCGGCTCAGCCTTTATTTCCACTCACAGAAATATACGGATATTACACATTCATTCAACAACTATATACTTCCACCATAATCACTTTCTTAACCTTCATTTTCAGCCTCAAATCATGTTTTCTAATTTTCTACCAAATTTGACAACACCTCCCATAAGTTTATTGCCTCCAAGAATTGCGAAAGCTCAAGAAGAAATTAAAGCGTTTCATCATCACCACCACCATCATCAATAGCATCATGAACACATTATAAATCACTACTTAACTCCAAGCTTGATTCTTGAAACTTCCTTTCTTCGAATCCTAGATTATTAAACCTCTCCTTTTATTAAATCATAACATCAAGAGAGGTATTAGCACCTTTAGGTTCAAAGAAGAGCTAATAAGATTGTAGGATTAAACACTTCATCTTATCTCATTTCCTTCATCCTTCTCTCTTATTTTCTCTTCTTTCTGTCTTGCTCTCCCTCACTTTCAGCTTTTCTCTTTCTTTTCCGACCTTTGCCAACTCTAATGGGTAAAACGGGAGGGGTAAGGACTTTTATCTCAACTCTTAAGCGTTTTTTAATAAAATTCCAAGTCCACATCCTCTCAAATATATTATTTTAATGTTTCACATTAATCAAGTGGCTCAAACTTCTTCTTTCCTTGGATTTAAGACACGTGTACTTTTGGAAGATTTCTCTTTCCAATGATTAATTATATTACATGAAGCTAATAATTTAAAATTTATTTTTGAGATTTCTTTTATCATATGACCAATGTAAGACTATCAAAAATTCATATTTATTACGGAGAAATTTTCTAATTTTTCTCAAACTCAAATTCAATATCTATGTATCTTTACCATAATTTTCAAGAAATTACTTAATTATTGGGTGAAATGCCCAATCTTAAAATAAATTCTCCACTTCATTAGCATAAAACCATTTTTATAAATTCAAATTAATCATAAAATAATTTCCCTCTTTTTGCCCAATTATTTAAGGCCTCTTGGTATTTTTCATAATTAAATTTGACTAATTATTCCTTATTTAGTTGAAATTGAATAATTATCTAAAAAATATTGTTTATCTAATTTACCCATTTATACCTTATTTATACTTTGGAGGGTTATTCTCTACTTTTAGATGTAACCTGAACATTTTCAAAAATTATATTTTTGTTGTAAAACGGGATGGTAGATATACAGTGTTACCATAGAGTTCCTCCTATTTTATTTGGCCCTTCTATAATCTTAGTTTCACCATTAACCTTCATTCAGGAGAACTGGGTGTTAGGTAATTCTTTGGCACTTTTCAGGACTATTATCCAACATATATTATTCCAGTTTATCTTTTAGCTTCTGGGACCAAAATATAGGATATGAAATAGCTAAAAAGCTAGTTCATCGATGTGCTGGTCTGATTCGGCAACATGGGTTGAGTTTCAGATTTTTTTTCATTTTAACACGTGGGGTTGTGCAGGGAAAGTGAGGGGGCCCAACACGTGCCTGCTTGGATGAAATTCCATATATGGGATATGTATGAAATTACAGCACTACCCTTCCTTAAATAGACGAAATTGCATCGTGACGTGACCTACCATTTTCGAAAGGTAGGGGAGAGGCTGGGCGGCCCCTTCAATTCACAAGTCCTTGCGGTTTGCTCGGTCCATTCACACAAGAAACAGAAGAGCTATGGAACATTCTCATCATAGTGAAAAAGTGAAAATGATGAGATCTCTGGATGAGGCTTGTTACGAAGGGTTTGTTTCAACATTGAACTCAAACACCATTGCGCACACCAGCTTCACTTGGTCACCTTCATTTCAAAGAAGCTCTTCTTGCTTACAAGCCTAAACTAGCCCTTGAGTTCGACTACTACTCCTTCGGTAGCACAGCCATTCATTTAGCTTCAGCAGAAGGCCACAATGAAATTGTGAAGCAGCTTTTGGAAGCTTGTGATGAGGCATGCTTGATTTCTGATGAAGAAGGCAGAATTCCATTGCATATAGTAGTCATAAGAGGCAGAAAAGTGGTTATAATAGAGCTTGTTAGAGTAAAGCCTGAGTCTTTGAGGTTCCTCCACGAGGGAAAAATCTGTTCTCCATTTATGTGTAGCATACAAGCATTTGGAGATTCTCAAAGCTTTGATTGAATTGGGTCATAGTCACAACTGTGCTTAACTGCAAGACTTGTACGAAACAACACTATTCTCCATTTGGCTATCATGTTGAATCAAGTTGAGGTACTTTTTATTTCTATTGTTGTCATCTTAATTGTGTAAATATTAACCCAGAGTTTGAGATCCAACCATACTCAAACAAAATTCACTTCTCCCTTGACCTTAATTGAAAGTTTGAAAATAAGGGTAAATTTGATCATCTTCCTTTATCTTTTTCATTTTTTGTTTTTTAACTTGTCATCTCCGATTTTTTCCCCATTTTCATTATAGTTGTCGATATCCCCCCTCCCTCCCTCATAGTCATTGTAAATCTCTCTCTTCTCATCCATAAGAAAAAATGTGAACTCAAACAGTTAATTCAGCATAAGTCAACTTTACTAGCAACTTCTTTCCCTTAAGGTGAAAATATGGGTTGGGCCTAAAAGCTCAACCTACCATAGAGTGATGGTTTATATTCATAAAATAGGAGCTTATTTTGAGGTGGGTCTTCTTAACATGTGGCAGCCTAACGCGCTTTTACAATTTTTATTTTTATTTTAATAAAAAGGATGTATTGTTTTGTATTTGGTTTGAACATAACTTTTTTTTAATGTTGGGAACTTGATTTCCTATCATCATTATTGAGTTATTATTTTGATATCGATAAGATAATTATGTAAACTAAATCATATGTTTATATTTGCAAGTTTGAGGGTAAATTTAATCATTGAACTTTATGGAAAATTTTCAAATAACTTGAATTTAATCTATATATTGGAAAAATGGCCGATAAAGACCTTGAAAAATACCTAGCACTATTCTTCTCATAGATAATCATGCGATTCATAAATACACATGTAATAATAGAATTTACTCACTTGTATGCAAAGACAAAAGGTCATAGGGCAATTTATCAAGCATAAGCCCTAGTGGTTCAACATATTTAAAAGAAATAAAATAATGGCTAGTACTAGAATCAAATAGTGCTTGTCTTAAAACCCATTAATCTGAATCATATCTTGCACTACAAAGAAAAATGTCATATTCCTAGTGATTTTCCTGCAGATTTTGGCTAAAGATCCGTAAGAAAAAATTTCATGCGAATTTTTCTACGGATTTTAATCAACAGGTATATGATTCGTGGAAAAATACTGTCTTGCAAATTTGTAAATCCGTAGGTATTACCTTTGAAAAAAATCTGTAGGTAAAATTAGTAGAAAAATCGATAGGTAAAATCTGCAAGAAAATCAATAAGTAAATAATTCGAAAGTAAATCCACAGGTAATACATTCGTAGGAAAATCCACAAGTAAAATCTACAAGTAAGACAAGTAGTGAATTTGCATGAAAATCTGCAAGTAATAAACTTGCAAAAAAATCCACAGGTAAATAGGATATGAAGGGACAAATTTCAAATGATAATATAGTTAAAATACCTCAAACAAGTCTTGATTACAACATAGAAAACCATAAAGAGAAACATAGTTTGGCAGTTAAAGAAACACATATAAAAGTGTTCCAACATGTCATAAATTCTAATCATCATGCTCATCATCCTCACTCCCAAATGTGTCAATATCTTCATCATCAGATTGTGTAACATTTAGCTGTGATTTACTTGAAGGTTGAGGTCGATGTGGAGATGGTGCATAAGAAGAAAAACCTGTAAATCCCAAATGTTGCATTAAAGGCTCTACATTCTTAGTCATTTCCTCTGCATTGACTCGATTTATGATACTATCGGAGTGAAACAAGTAGATCTAAAGAAGAACAGGGGCTACATTATATTAGTAACAAGTAAATCCTTTGTATGTAAAGTAAAAATGCTTCTAGAGCTACTCGGTTAGCTACAGCACCGGGTGCATTTCCCCAAGGGTGCCCTAAAG